>BJKM01000037.1:294535-432035 GCA_015082035.1 Chaenogobius annularis
TTATGAAACCCCACAATTATTTTATTGTTTTTTTCAATCATACGCATGATCATACGCATCTCGCTGCCTCACTCCCCCGTGTGCACCAGGTTTGTTTTCCATCCTCGCCACGTAAATCAATGCTTTCGTACACTTTATCTCCCGTCTGTAGACTCCATTGTAGCGCAGACTTGTCCTTACGGCCCACCCAATCTTCCGTTCCCGATAGAGTCTGCGCGCCGATCAATAATGCCCGTTCAGAATACGGCGTTCCAGCAGTAGCATTTCGAGTCCAAAACGCCATCTGCCGTTCCATCAATCACTGTCAACATTTCGCGAGCCCCCCCCCGGCCAATCATTCAGAAGGAGGACGCCGCCGGCTGAACTCTCGTGCGCATCGGTCGGGGGGGAGGGTTCGACGACGAGATTGGGCGTCGCTACAACACGACAGCAAGACGGAGTGAGGCGAGCCAGAGTTATGGCATTGACGGCAAGGACGCGGCGTGACTTCGGGGGGCGGGGGGGGATTAAGAGGCCGCGAGCCAGGAGAAGGTTAAAGGATGGGGTAGCGGTGGGTTTACAGTGGGAACAGGGGGCGGTTTAATTTGAAGTTGTCAGCAAAATGTTGAATGCCCCCAGTGGACAAGCGGTGCGCTGTGTTTGCGTTTTGGAAAAATAATGAAACAGCGCCAGGTTTTAAATTCCTTGCATCATTTTGTTGACACATCGGATTCGGGAACGTTGCAGAGGAAAGTTTCCACATGTGATGAAGTATTTGAGTGAACTAGAGCTTGCGGAAAATGTGCGTAACGAATCAAATGACACGACATTTTAGGCAAAAGTCAAACAAAAGATTGAAATTAGATCTCGATTAATAAATAAGAAGAATTTATCATTCTGTTTGATCTGTCAAAATCTTGTATAATTGTCGTGGCTTTAATCAAATCATAAAAACATCTTTAGGTGCTGTTTCCGGAGATATAGCTTAAAGACGCACCGTGTAACTTTTTGTAGCGCATGGTCCGCCACCTGCTTTTCCGCTTTAAAACTGTGATTGCTTTGCCTGGGCCGTTCCACCGTAAAGGCATTCAATGAATCCGACTTGCTTGTGCGTTTACATTTTGATGGAGACAAACACGTGGCGGACGCTTCTCCAATGACGTTTCGAAAGTAACGTGTCTCGTCGAGTTCAAAAACGGTCAGCAGAGGGCGATAGGACTGAATCTGAAGTGGCGTTGAAAGTGAAGCGTTTTTAAAATGGACACTATTACTTATTATTATTATTAAACGCTGGACTAAATGGGACGTTTTCTTTGGGTTTTGTGTGCCGTGATTTCTCTTTTTGTTGTTTTTGTTTGTCTACTGATCTTGATTTTTTTTTTTTTTTTTTTTTTAAATAAACTTTCAAACAAATAGATTTAAAAAAAAAAAAAAAAAAAAACATATTAAAAAAAAAAAAAAGAAAGTGACGTTTTTTGTATGTTGCTAATATAATGTAAATAATGGTATATTTTTTGGCTTGGTAATGCAAAATGTTGTGTTTGGAGACAATATTTACATCTCATGCAGGCTTTTTTTTTTTTGATTCTGCGCTAGTCCCGGTTTTATTTTGTTTTGTTCCGGTCAAGTTCGGGTTTAGTTTAGTCCCAGTTTAGTTCCAAATTCTATGTGACACTGTGATGGTGGACAGACTTTAAAAACGCTATGACAACGTGCTACGGTCGGCATGCTGGGGACTGCTCCCCAAATGGTAAGACGGACCAAATGTAAGAATACGGAAAAACAAAACACACTCCAAGTACAATATTATAGCAATATTAATCAAATTCAGCGCAGTATACGGGCCCTTTAAAATCCTTGAAATAAAAGTGGTGGCTGGCAGTTCAGTTTGTACCTGAACGACTGGCGCATTGGCAATGGCGCGTCATTAATGTTACATTACGACCTGGATTCCCAAAATACAGGAGAGTGTAGGAGGCCGCGTTGAAAGCTGTAATTTTGACATTTCCAAAGCATTTAGGGTGCCATTTAAACCACTTTATCAGCCGAAAACATGAGCGCGATGAGTATTTTGGGATCAGAGAGCGAGCCTTCCTTTCATAACGGGTAATAAGGACGTTGAGTTTGATGCATTTCTGTCAGTGAGTGGGTAGAAGTCACAATCTATTGACATATTTGTTTATTTGATAGGGACAGATACAACAATCATAGAGGAACGTAGTTTACTTCATGTACTTTGAAGTGTCACATGGTTTATCCACAAAATGCAATATTGAATAGGTTTACCAACATGGAAAAAGCACCAATAAATACGATAAATAGTGCACGAAGACCACACTCGTGCACATAAACATTTAGTCAGATGAGAACTACAAAAATAGGTGTCAAGCAATATACGGTCAAGATATTCATGAGTTTTTTAGGCGAATGGATTCCTTCTGATTTGAAGATTTTGTGACCGTTCCCCATTCAAAACACATAATATCCATCCATCCATTTTCTACCGCTTGTTCCGTTAGGGGTCGCGGGTGACTGGAGCCTATCCCAGTGCCTTTGGGCCTTAGGCGGGGTACGCCCTGGACAGTGGCCAACTCGTCGCAGGGCTAACACAGAGACATAGACACACAGACAACCACTCACTCTCACACTCATTCACTAGGGCCAATTTACAGTTGCCAATTGACCTAACACATGCATGTCTTTGGACGGTGGGAGGAAGCCGGAGACCCGGAGAGAACCCACGGTAACACGGGGAGGACATGCAGACTCCACCCAGAGAAATCATGTGATGTAATGTTCGCCCAGGAATCGAACCCATGATTTTCTTCTTGGGAGGCGAGAGTTAAATTAAATTGTTAAATAAAGTTAAATTGCGCAATTGCTATGACGACGAAGGGCGGTTGCCAAATCGGAATCCTGATTTAGATTTGCCCGAAACCCATGTTTAGACCACATATATACACCAACTATGCCAAGTTTCGTTTCGTGCACTGTAAGTAAAACATTAAAAACATCCACAGAATTTTTTTTTTTGTACTCTACGAAGGGATATGTTTCAAAAATGTATAGCAAGGGCGGAATTGTGTTCATTGTAAGCCTTAATATTGATCTTAAACAACTTCATATGTCTAAAACCGGATTATTCCAACATATTTGACTCAGAATAAACAAACGATCTGGGATTCTCTACATCTGCGCCGCCACGTCAATCAGATCTAACTGAATCAGTGCGTGCAGCCGCTCTGTTGGCACGGTAACCGAGCACACAAACCCCATTTCCTGATGTTTTGACGGTAATTAATTTCACCTCCGTGACCCGCTGCTTCTGACATCTTGCAAGTGTGTCTGTCTTTGGTTTCGAACGGCTCCTCACAAAGTCATCTGCGCGTGATAAGTGTGATTTGACGGCGACGGGAGCTCAGATGGCACTGGATGTGACTGGTTTTTGAAGACTGTTTTTAAGCGTGCAGAAATAAATGACTGTCTGTTGAGACATTTGCCAAATATGAACAAAATGGTAGTGTTAGCAGCTGACAAAAAAAAATTCAATCAAGAAGTCTTAACGACGTGAAATGTCATAGAAAACATAGCACTGTGATGTTTAACTCTTTCTAAACTTTCTAAACATCCATATATTTCAGACTGTTAAGGAAATGGGACCGTTGAGCAAATAACAATTGGTAATATATTATTGCGTGTATGGTCCGGGAATCCTCGAAAATTGCTCCAAAAAGGAGACTCAAAGAAGAAAAAACAAGAAAAGAAGGCTTTCAAAGTTGATGAAAGTGAGGTTTTCCATGTTTTATACCATACACTAGTCCACAGTAGTAGTATTTTAGGTTTAGTATATTTAGTCTATAGTTTCTGTGATAAAATATACAGCTCGTTTTTGCAAAGAGCTTTGATCACGGCGCCCATGCTAGGCTATGTCCCTCCGTGTCATGTTGCGTACTTGCCATACTATAGAACAACGACAGCGTGTTTACCCGCTTGTTCATGGTTAGCGCATGGCCATCTCTGTGTTCGACGTCCCGGCCGCATCGTTTGACAAACACCGAAACGCCTTTTGTGAACATCTTCATCGGCTAAGCATCCTTTCACTGGGGGTAATGTGGGATGGCAAAACAAGACGGCGATGTACAGAAATAGATTCAGAAATGTCACTCCTTCCTCGCGCGCTCATTAGCGGCTCAACCATCCCTAGCTGTATTTTTATTTATATTTTTTCTTCTTTTAGCCTCTTGGGTGGGAAAAACAAACAAACAAACTCCTCACGTTGAGGGGACACGAGGATCTTCTGGTCTTTGAAGAGGAGCAGCCACTCACCTGTAAATAATGCACGCGCTGTTCCTGCAGGTGTCGCAGTTGGCCGTGTCCTGCCCGGTCCGATACGAGAGTCTAAAGGGGAGGGACACAAGACTTTGGATGAGTCATTAGTCATAAGCCTCTGACTTATTTGAACCACCGTCATTTTCAAACATTTTCCCACTGCCTTTGCAAATGTTTTTGTTAAATGGAATGACCCAAACGGCACTCATGACCCCACCTGCTCACATGAGAGTCAAAGAAGTACCGGTAAATTGCGTATTTGAATGTGAAAAGAGAGATTAAACTCACACTTCACTCCCAACACTGCAGCATGCCGTCTCCTTTCTGCTGTAATCATCGGCAGACTAATTTTGGTTGACTAAAGGCCCTGGACTAATCTACCAAAGGCGTATTTTCTCAACCTGAAGACTTTTTGAAATACACTTTTTTTGACTTCTTTAGCAATACTGCAAAGCCTGTTAAAGTGACGTATGACAGGTTTTTACGATTTTCTAATTCTGACTTTACCTGTTGTACAAATAAATGATAGTTTGACACCAATCGAGCAGGTATTTGTGGGGAAAATGTTGACAAATCTGTAGAAAAATGACAGGCAGTGACATCATTCCAGTTTATGCATAATTTACACAAAGAAACTGCTTTTTTTTTTTTACTCTATAAACATGAATTCAACAAAATAAAGTTGCTCTCATATATATTTTTTTGTAAAATAAATAAATATGGTGACATTAGAAGAGGCCCAGTGTTTGCTGGGTCATTTCCTGGTGTGATGTCATCAATTACAAACATGAAGTGAAATTTCAAACCTAAAAAAAGTTGCTGTTCTGTGATAACATTTGAATAATTTCAGGCAAAATTCAAAATATATTTATCTTAACTGCATTTTAGTTCGAGTCGTCCAACATGTCAGAGGCGCTTCAGCATCAGTGATAAAAACATTATGACTAAAGCATCATTTGTTTTTTCAAGCATATTTTCCATATGTACACGTTTACATTTGAGTAAATATACAATATGAAGAGATTGTGAGAAGAAAAGGGTTGTCAAAAAAGATCAATACTAATCCATGCTAAATATTGTCCTCATTTGAAATATCAATACTACAATATACAATCGCATAAAAATAGGACGAGATCTGACCTTACGTTTTAGAAAGGTTTACTCTTGATAAGGTCTTGGTCTTTGTCAGAACTAGTACAAGCACAAATTAAAATAATAGATAAATAGCTCTTATTTTTGGTAGAAAACTACAATCTGTTCTGTCTTTTTAGTCGTCATTGTGAGTTTTAAATATGTGAAGGGACGAGCTGCATGAATGAGCAGATTACGTAACATATAGAACATAACGGTGCATTATTTTCCAGTTGTATGGAGTCTGGTATGACATTTTAAACCTGTGCAGGGATTTCCTTTGTAATGAAACGGACCTGTTTGTGAATGCGGAGTCACAAACGGGACTCTGATTGGCCTGGGTCTCTAGGCGAGTCCAGAAGCAGCAGCTGCAGCACCACCGGCAGCACCGGCAGCAGCAGCCATTATCCTGCTCTGACTGATCACAGGTCACATGGGTTGAGCCTCTGAATAAGACAAGCACCTGGGCAACATTTAAATCAGGCACCAGGTCCTAGATAGTGCAGCTAACTGGCCCATTTATTGTGATGTGGTTTTAATTCATTTAGTTTTCTCATTAGCCCTAATTAAGCGGTAAAATGTCAGAATTGAGACTCTAAATGTCATGATTTTCTGCTGGGTCGCTCTTAGCTACAGGCTGGTCCTTTTCTTAATTCATAAATGATGTGATGCGATGTGTGAAATTAGGTTTATTGCCATTTGAGATTAAATATGTCAAACATTTCAGCAGAAAACTTCACATATGTGTATCAGGGATAAATATATATATATATTTCTATACCCTCTAACTTGTTTAAATTTCTTATTGTTGCTTGTGAGTATAATAAGCTATTTACACATTTCCTCAAATTGTGTTCATGTACTTGCTGGTCAAATGGGCCAGACCAATTTAGAGCCCAATTTTACAACTTTACTATTTGTTTTATTTGTATAATTTGACTGAATATGCACCATGTAACTTTTCTGAAGGGTTTTCCACCTGCTTGGGTGTTCCTATTTTTTGTCCAAATGCAGGTCAGGAGGGTCCAGGACCAGGCCATAGAGCGCATCAGACAACTGACCTTATTTGGAAGGTCCAATCAAAGCAGGAAATTTGATGCCTTTTGAAAATCCCTGTCACATTTATATAACATTTTCCTGTTTAGTACTTCACTCGCTGATTCTGCAGAAATTCTCACTGTTTCTCAGCCCTATTTTGTTATTTTTATCTCTTTTTTAAAAATGCATTAGCCGCCATCTTTGTTTTCACACAAACTAACCGTTAGTTTCTCTGATTGGTTAAGCCGCCTGTCAATCACGGCCATCGGTTCGAGACCTTACATCTTTGTATCGTGTTCTAAAAGCGTGTGATCTTGAAACTGCCAGGCAACCAATACTTGTGTGTACTTTCTGTGTTCACCCCATTGTCGCTTGTCTGTCTCTTGTCAAAATGTTTGTGAGTTGTCCTTCTCTCTGCCAGAGCTTGCAGATGTAATTTAGCCTTAGGTACAATGCATCAAGTGACAACAATTATGTTTTATGGCAGGGCTATTCAACTTAAGTATCCTGAGGGCCGGATAGACTACGAACCAGGTCTGAACCAAGACTAACCCAAGACTAACCCAGAATCCAACCAATTCTAAAGCAGAATTAAATAAGGACTAAGCCAGCACCAAATCGTGTTTAAGATAGAACTAACCCATAATTCAACCAGTAAACAAGAAAAAAAAGTTTTAATATTCGTATTTGTGTATTGGAAGATGGGTCGTGGGCCAGATCAGATCGTTTGGCGGGCCTGATCTGGCCCCGGGCCTTAAGTTGAATAGCCCTGTTCTGTGGGATCCTTTTTAAATGAATACAATAAAAAACAACCGTGATTGCTTTGCTATGTATGGTATGAAACTGGCCTATTTTCTTTATTTAATCACAGACGTTTATAAAAAAAAAAAAAAAGGAAAGAAAGAAACACGTGACCTCCCTGGAGACAAGGCGGTGGAACCTACAAATGGAAGCAATAATTATACTGGCTTAGCATTTATCCTGTTTTAATTTTCCTGTTTATTTACTTTTAATCCATCATTTGGGAACCACCGCTCTAAACATGTTTGCCGTTTTTGGCCAAGCTATAAACCCTCGCCGTTTGTCTTCCATAGTTGCAGCGGCACTGTGGTGACATTTTCAATCCTCTCTCCTTTTGTCACGCGGCCCAAAAGCAATAAAAATTAAACCCCTTCATAAATTTCTCATTCTTATCCCGTCCTTCGTGTATTGTGTTTTGACAGGTATATTACAAGCTTTGATACCACTGTTTTTTTATTTACTGTGGGAGCACGATGACGTAGCGGCGCTGCTAACAGTCCCTGAAGCGTTGACATTTAGCTCGGCTGGTAATCAGGGCTATTTCCTGTACTTTATGGTTGTAGAAACCTGCCCGATGTGTAAAGGGGCATGATGTGTGACCCTTTTGCTAATCGAGTATGTCCCTTTTGGCGTATTGATCAAAGTATGCTACAATAATATGTACGTTGGCATTTCGAGTTGCATTGTAAACAAGGGAGTGCTGTAAATACTTCCTGGAAAAGCTTTTGCTAAAGGACACCATCAGTTAAATGTAGGAGACAGAAGCGGATGAACTTTGTACAGGTCAGATCTGTAGAGAAGCTTAGTTTACAGTACATTTTTCAAGTTTATTTTTTGCTATGTAATGGGGTGTGCCAAAATATCGAACTACCAATATATCCTTATACTTAATTTGGGTGATACAGTATCGATATCGAGACATTTTGACTGTTTTGGTGATTAAAACGGGTGTGTTTCATTTAGAGTTAGTGCAGGTTGCGGTTTAACAAAGAAAAACGTTCTTTGCAAAATCGTGATGTATATCGTAGAATATCATGAGCAATATATCGATCACCTGATGTATCGCTAAATCGTGTCAGTATCGTATCGTGAGCCGCGTATTGCACCGAATCGTGAGGGACCCTGTGATTCCCAGCACTACTTTGTAATAACCTGTCATTGATTAAATACACTGTAGGATCAATAAGTTGCAAAGGCCACACTGAGGTACATTCCAGGCAAAGCAATAACATCTCCATGGAGACAACCCGCCACCAGAACAACTACTTTTGTCGTATTATCATGGTGAAGGTTCTCAGGAAGTCTTGAAATGATTGATAAATGGATTTATTTTAACCCCCATCACACTGTCAACAAATTATGAAGGGTTATCCACATGAATATTGAAATCGAGACATTTTGACCACCATCAGGACATTAACAGCAGGGCTAATTTATCTCAGGGCAGTATACATTTTCATCATCAGATTAAAAATGAGGGATTACACCAACACTTTCATTTTATTTAAAAAAAAAAAAAAAAAAAAAAAAAAAAAAAAAAAAAAAAAAAAAAGGCTTTCAATCTTTCAAAAAGAAACACCTTAGACTTTTAATAACGATTAATAATTCAAGATAATTGCCATTCGACACAAAAAAAATAGCATTTCATCCTCAAACTTTGAACCTCCAAAAATGAAAATTAACAGTTCAAGTTTACTCGATCTCGATATCTATTACATTTCGATTAATTGCACAGCTCTACCATAGCTTTCCAGACCAACCCCGCACTTCACAGCTCGCATATCACATTATATACGCAGACAGTGACTTTGCCATTACTTGTTCACGATTGAAGCTTCCATTATAGCGGAGGTGACAGTTGGGTCCAGTCTAGAAGGTCAGTCCCACCTTCAGTAGTTTTTCCCCTGATTCACAAATCAATAGGCCACTGATGGGAAAACACGGGCCACTGCCACAAACTAGCACCCTTACTCTTATCACCTCCATTCTCCCCAATCTCATGTCCCTCCCCTTGATAAGAGAAAATGGTGCAGCTCATTTCTGGAGGCCTCCCCGGGGAAAGCCAAGCCAAAAGGACCATTAACGGTATATTTATAAACCCTTCTCCTTCATACTCTCTCTAAGGTCACTTCGGCGGTGCCTCTTCCAAGGCATAAAAAGCCCAGGAGTGTGAATAGATGCGAGCAGCAACTTCTTAAGTGTCATTTATAAAGTTGGACTTCTTGTTGATAACGTAGCAAATGCATTTCTGAGCTGTCGGATATAAGCAGTTGCTTGATTTAGGCCTTATTTATGTATTTTCGTAACGGCTTTGTCACATTTCTGGCCACTTGCTTTTCTGGTTGGAAATGTTACTGCTTTGCCTTTAATGTTCCACAGTATGGCACTAAACCTAGCTTGCATTTCAAATTCACATTTGTCTTCAGTCTTTGTAGACATAGTTTTTCTTTCAGGCAAAAACTTTTGTCAGCAGTGAGCTGGCTCGCCTCTCCTTTTGGAGATAAGTTTAATGGAACGTTACATCAATGATATCTCCATAAAGATATGTTGGACCTCTAACAAAAGCGGCACCTTTGGGTGCTTAGTAGTGATGGACCACGCAGGTTTACTGAAATTATTAGTGTTTTTAATTTCAAATACAGGTTACAAGTTGGGAAAAAAAAGTGTGATTTTTCTATTTTTTTAAATGGGGGCAACTGGAATATAGACACAATTTTCTATTTTTTGGGGTTGAATCTCTCCTTGTTACTTATAAATTTGAATTAATGAATGAATACAAAATTAAAAATATCGGTACTACTTTACAATAAAATATGTCAGCAGGTAGGGCATCTGTCTCAGTACGTGCCACCCATACACCTTTACGAATAATGGGATTACTCTTGAGGCATGAACAAAAGCTTATGTGAATTTCCTTTAGTTTATACACGTTTGTACTGGCTCTTAAATGCTGAATGTTTTCAAAGGTGAATTGTAAGTGTCTTTCATTCCTCAATACATTCACATTTACAGTTTATAAATTGCATAGCCCAGCGTAAGGCCATGATCAATAACAAATGCACCATAACAGCATTTCTCCTTGTGTAGAAAAAGATATCAAAGCTCATAAGCAGTAAACGTGTGCCGCTTCACCTGCAGCCTGTGGGCAGAGCCATTCGTTGTGTGACTGACATTTATGTAGAACCGGCCTAATGTTGTGTGACAGCCATTTTTGCTTGGCTGGCGGAAAGTTTTGAAACTGGCTCAAAAGTACAGCGGCGTTGAACTTCGAATGGATTGCAAGAGCGCTCCGACGTTACGACCGCGGGGCGAATGTTATAAAAACACAATATTCCTTTTCTTAACGGTGTTGTTTTTTTTACGGTTATTGTTTGGACAACATTTAAAGACAAATTGTGTTCTTCCGTAATAGAATTTAAAAGCGACATGTTAGTTGAAATGGCTTGGATCCTGCGCAAGAAGACAATCAATGGACTTAATAGAGATTTTGCTTTTGAATTTGAATTGGGTATAATTTTCTTTTAATACTGAGGTCCGTTTGATTGGATAATTGAAGCTTGAGATCGCTGAAGTCGTAATTATTTCTTCGACACATAACAATGTCCGTGTTAATTTTATTATTTGGAAACTAATGTCGGACCATTTATCCAAATTCAATAGCAATGGCTGTTTCTCTTTAATACATTTAGTGATTTTTATTTTCATATTATTAACATTTCAAAGTTGTTTTGGGGGTTGGCTGTTGTGTTTATTTAGGTTAGATTTGTTTATTTTTTTGGGAAACTAAAAATTAAATGCCATAACCAAGACCGCAGACATGTTTATATTATTATTATTATTATTATTATTATTATTATTATTATTATTATTATTATTATTATTAATAATTCTATTTTATTATTATTAATTCTATTTTATTATTATTTATTTTTTTTAATATCATTTCTTGACCTCTTGATCTCAAAAGGACATAGCATCAAATGACTAGGGAGACATGACTAAATACTTTAATTAAACCAAACCAGCACTATAACTGCAGAAGTCAAGTCTAAGGCTCTAAATTCTAAATTGGGTCAAATTCGGTTTAAACAAGGTCAAAAAAACGGAACTAGTCCAGTACCTACGCCAGGGCAAAAGGAGGACTACTTTACTGTCTTCAAGATTAATAAGTATCTAAAACCAGAACAACTGAACCTAATGAAGAAAGAAAAAGCATGACACAATTCTAGGACTAAACCAGGACCAGAATGGGACTAAACCTGGACTTGTGTACAGTATATTGCTTATATCAAAATTCATATGTATCTAAACCAGAACAACTAAACCCGAACTACAAAAAGCATTACTCAAAACCAGGACTAAACATAACTAGATTGGAATTCTACCAGGACTAAACCAGGACTGAACAGTTTAATTTTGAGAGTTAACAATATAAACCTGGAACACATTTTATGACTAAACCAGGTCTACATTAGGATTTATACCAGTTTATAATAATCCCAATTCATTATGTAAATCACAATAACAAGTGAATCATAACCGGATAAAAATGATGACACAATAGGAGAAAACCAGGGATAAACCAGGTCAAACCAGGTCTTAACCAGGTCTTAACCTGCGCTGTCACACAACGTTGTTATATTTTCTCAAACAATGTAATGTTCAACACAAAATAATAGTTTCAAATGTCTTTCTGATAAAGGTCAAGACAATTCTAAAACTGTTCAGGACATTTTCTAGTTTGCCAATATAGATCGTTCAAATTAATATTTCTTTTCGGATACTCGTTTCGATGTTGGCTACTATCCCAGTATTGTTTTCTTGGACAGCCCTAACCACTGTATTAAGTTTTCTTATTTCATACTTCTCTGCAACGCTGGTCAAAACCGATAGGAATCAGAGCTCTGAGCGTGGCAATTCTCTCAACAAATTGTCCCGTTTGTTTGCCTTGTTCATTCTGATGGACCATCCTTGACTTCAGCCTGATGCTATCGGCCGCCCTTCTGTATAGTCACCATCCATTGGGCAGTAAATGGCTTTTTCACAAGCTGCGACTTTTCCAAAGGCCCCTGGTCTCGGTAGGTTAACAAGAGGCAGTGAGCTTTTAAATGACCAGAGGTAGAGCATAAAGCGTCAACATAGAACAAATGTGGAAAAGCTCGTAGTAAAAGATGTGTTTACTTTATAGGATGACAGATATGGGAACAATGAAGAATGGTTTCAACGCCGTTTGTGTCACCAACTGTTTGGAGTGCTTGAATATGTTTAATAAAAGATCTTGTTGGACTGAAAAAATAACCTATTCACGGTTTTCGGTTTCTGTTTTAAGTGCCATTTTGAGGACGTTTCAAAAGATATATTAAAATGGCATATTTCGTTTTTTACTTGTGATTATAATACGGTGGCTTGACTGTATTATTTTTTTTTTTTACATTTCTTATAATCTTTCAACATGGCGCATAGATTTTGGGTGAATTAATATGGCTTTTTAACTCTTTTTTTTTGTAAAACTATGATAATTAGATATGCACATGAATCTTTAATGAGCCTCATGATATTTTTGGTCTTTGGGATTTCCTAAAAAGTCCTCTGCCTCTCCTCTCAGTTTTGTGATTAAAGCCTGTGCGCAGACGGCCTCATCCGTCTTGCAGCCTCGGGTCATCAAACCTCTAGGGCCCAATGGAGTGAGATGATTGGTCTGTGCATTAGTCCTGCAGCGTCGAGCTGTGATATCTGCAGAGACTCATCACAAAGGCAGCGCTGTGGTATTGGAGGTCATGTCAGGGGAAACTAAACCAGCTCCTTTTTCTCTCACTCCCAGCGGTCCCAGATGTATAGTTCTCTCAAAAATATGGAAATGATAACGCTTAAGCAGAATACATGCTGAGTCATGACATACTTTTCAATGGCACACATTCATCTTGTATTAAACAGTGAGCTGTCTTACCCTTCGCGGTGGGCCTCCCCCTTCTCCAGCTCTTGGATCACGCCCAGCAGCACCTTGATGGTCTCTTGGCTGGAGCTGATGAGGGTTTCCATGGCCTGGAGCTGTGCTTTTACATCCCCGTCTTGGTTCAGAGGCACTATTTGCTTACAGGCGTTCTGTGTGGAGTCGGGCGGAGGGGAGGACAGAGGAGGAGCAGAGAGCCGTCCCGAGTGGCACTGTGCCTGTGTCGTACAGCCTCCTGCTCGGGGCAGCGTCTCCGACTGCAGCCCGTTGAGCTGTAAGGCTTTCTTCCTCTTGGTCCTCGCTGACGGACTCTCCAAACACTCCACCTGTGTCAGAGAGTTCCAGGCGATGGGGCCCGTCACTCTGGAGGCCCTGTCCGGCAGGGTGTGGGATGAACCCTCCTCCAGGTGCAGAAGCTGCCTCTTGTCGGCCTGTTGTAATCCAGTCCTGGTTTTGGGTACGCTGCAGAGCTGGTAGTCCTGAGCGTCCGGGAGACGATCAGACTCCGCAGAGCAGCTGAGCAGCAGCTCCGAGCACAGCCCGTCCGGAGCAGTGTGCTGCTCCACTGTCGCCACACACTCGTTATGAAGCAGAGCCCGGGTCCTGCGAACCCCGCTCCCCCCACACGCACCCTCCTCCTCCTCGTCATCCAAATCCTGATCGGTCTGAGAGTGCTTCCCGTCCACCATCACACCATTATTCTGGCCTCTGTAAGTTTCCACTGCAGCCACGTGTTTAAAGGTGTTGCCTTTCTTCCTCTCGAATGGAAAAGTCTGATAGCGTTTCTTCAGGTCCGGAGACGTCTGCACCCCTGTGCTCCTGGTCACGTTGGGGATGGACCTCCGTGCCGGCACGGTCATGTACTTGCGGTAGGCCACTTTGTAGGAGATGGGTTTGCCTGCTTTTCTGGCCGCCTGCAGCTCTGCCTCCCTCTGCTCGTTCTGCGCTTCACAAATATCCTTGAAACGAACCTGCAGCGCCTTGTTCCTCTTCCGCACCTGTCGACTGGCTTCCAGGGAATACTTCTCCAAAGCCAGGGATGTTGAGGGCACCGGGGCTGCCTCCGAGTCCGACTCTGAGTTGGTGAGCATGCATTTGCCTCCCTCCTTGCTCACCATGTTTCCTGAGAAGCATAGGGAATAAGAAGGCACGTTAATCAATGCCAAGGGTTTATTTATCAATTAAGCTCCATTGTGGACAACATTTGAGAAAATAAAGCGACGCTTTCTGTTTGCTTTAATAAAGTTCATCCACAAACGGACCTCTGTACAACCCTTCACATCCATTCAGTGAAGCTTTCTTTTACTGCATGCATTGTTCCATTATAGCTGCAAAATATTCCTTTTTTTTGGATGGAAGATGGTTGTGTTTCATACAATCATGACAAACCATGCTTTTGTTGGTGTACAGTCATTTCTGATTCACTATCAGAACGCTCCCTCTTGGATGCCCCAAAGCTTAAAATCCTGAACTCAAGACTGTAAACTCACTCCAAAACACATTTGATGGAAGTGTCACGACTCCTCACTTTAGCTGCGAGGGCCTGACAGAGGGATCACTCCTCCTGCATGCTGATTTCAAAATGAGCTCTGTTCGCTCATAGTTGCTGAATCAGATAGGACAATTATCCGCCCGCGCTTATCTGCCATGATTGCCTTCTGTCAACAGGGACTTAGGCTGTCTGTGTACTTACCTGCCAGCTACAAAGTGGACATTTTGTCTCACCAATCAACTCCAGCTTATTATCAGCACTTCTTGCTATGCTTTATTAAATTAAAGTACATTTTATCAGCTCTGAGTCAGAAAATATTATTTCAACCTACCTCATATCTGGAGCTCATAACAGCTTATCCATTATAAATGTGCTTTGTCAAACTTTTTACACAAAGTATTGGCTGAAAAAGTTTGCCTTTTCAATTAAGGTAAACCTACACACATAAATCTAGCCAAAAACCCAAGTTTAAACCGTGTCTATCAAGGAGGCGTTTGTAACAGATCCAGAACCAGCCTAATTACATCAGCCTTTGCTATTAAAAGTACACAACAAGGTACTATTTTGTTAATTCATTTGACATTGATTGAACAAATTGGATTATGAGGGAAGTGAAGTTGTCTTCCAGTCTCTCAAGGATTGTAGCTGGCCTTGCTTTGCTTTCACACACACTAAAACTGCAATTGAAACATAGAGTCGAGGGCATTGGCGGATGACAAAATCCAATGATACATTTTCAATGTTAAATGCATTAATGCTTCACTTTTGACATGCATATTTTCCATAATCGGCTATTGTGAGTTGCTGGGAAACTAGAAAACGGAAGAAAGCACACACACAAAAAAAGGGAACATTATTATTATTTTTTGCCATT
Organism: Chaenogobius annularis; assembly: GCA_015082035.1. Taxonomy (NCBI): domain Eukaryota; kingdom Metazoa; phylum Chordata; class Actinopteri; order Gobiiformes; family Gobiidae; genus Chaenogobius; species Chaenogobius annularis. The sequence continues at coordinate 310,130 of BJKM01000037.1, forward strand.
CGAATGTCAGAATGTGGATTATTTTTTAAGAAGAGGCAGGCTGCAATAACTATTTTCTTTTTTCTACAAATTAGGTACGTAAGTTTCATGAACAAAACTAAAATGAAATAATACTCGATTCCGTTGTATCTCCAGTCCATAATCAATGTAAGGCGCTTCGACCTGCAGCTGGGTGTAATGAAGCTTAATACATACGTTTTCCCATTAAGACCCCCACTGTGTCTCATACTCTGGCTTTACCCTGGCTGGGACTGTCGGATGTGGCATTTTCTGACTGTTTGTATTTTCCCAGTCTGATTGTACAGTGCTTGGATTTATTTGTTTGTTTTTTTAGCTGAAAAAAATAAAATAAAAATAATAAATAAATAAATACATAAAATGCATAAATAAGTAAATAATAATAATAATAATAATAATAATAATAATAATAATAATACGCAGTCAAATCTTGCATCGATTTGTGACTGACAAAAGTTGTAGGGTCGGTTTTCAGCAATCACTTTTTGTCTATTTACTTATTTTACGCTTTTGTCAGACGTTGGTGAAAAATGTATTTGTGCTTGTGAAAATACCAACTAAAACCACCAAAATTGAACAAAAAGTAAACGGTGGATTTTTTGTATCTTTTTGAAATTCTGAATGATTCTGTAGAAGTCATTATATCTTGTCTTGACCAAGGTCTGGTGTCACGGATGTGTGTTTATACCTTTCTGCATGTATTCCCGTCTGTCCCCGCGCCATGGACTCTGCCTGGTATTTTAACTTGTGAAATTGGATGCGTTTTGACATGTTTTCTCTCGAGGCCAAATGATGTGTCCCCGGCTCTTCAGATCCTAGTCCTGATCCATCGGGTTCAGGCCGGGTTAACGTTTACGGTTCCGGCACTTGCCTCCTTCTTGGGGCTCTAACACCCCCCCCCCCCTGCCCTCTTGCAAAAAGTAAAAAAAATAAACTCAATACATGACTAAAAGACAGTATGAGTCGACATTAAAACAAACGGTGAATGCTTGGTTTATGTAACGCAGGCAAGGAGTTAGTCACGGGAATGACCCAGAACGCGCGTGCCAGCAGGTCAACCAAACCTAAAATACGAGAGTTACATCATCGAATTAGATTAAAATGTAAATATTAAAGTGTTTTTGCGGTTTCGTTTAATGCAGGGTGGCATCCGTAGCTCTCATCTCTCGACAAAGAAAGCGTTCAGTAATTTAATAGTCGAATAATTGAAGCATTTGCATAGTTCTTTCCATAGTATTTTGCAATACAGTGTCATCTAGTTTAATACGATTTAGAATTGTCATGTTTTTTATAGTATGAGGCACTCCAAACACAGTTATACCAAAAATGCAATAACATCAAGTGTGTCTCTGGCTATGTGTACTCGCACGCTAAAAATGTGTCTGATTTCTGGAGTTATCAGATTATTGAAAGTAATGTAATTAGTTACATCTGATGCGTAACCTCAGTTCTTTCTGATTGTTCACACCTGCAGGTTTTCACAAAGAAAGTAATCTACAAATCAGCTGACACTTCAGTTAATGCACCAGTTGTTTTTGAAGATCAGAATGTGAAACATGTGAAAACACCAAAAACTGTAATGTACATTCTGTGTGTAGTTAATGAATGGAATACACTGATTGATCATCACATTTGTCGTCCTATTTAACTGCCATTATTTGTCCAAAAATGTTTAAGCTAAATTCTGATCACTGTTATCCATGAGCTGCACTTTGAAAGATGCTCTGACCCGGTTCAACCTGGAGAGACTCAAATGGATATGCAATAGAAGATGAGGAAAAATAAATAATTAACATTAAATGATAAAATAAAAGCTGAAAGAAAAATGAAACTCTGAAAAGGTGGTGCTGGGGTGAAGGAGGGCTGCGCAGCGAGCGGACCCTGCGCGAGTTTAAAACAAGTGGCTGAGCGGTGATTGGCAGCTGTTGAGCCTATCATAACAGAGCGGTGCGGTGAGGGTAGGGGGCGCTGGTGAGACAGCAGGAAGAGTCTTCACTAGTCATCACCATTTTGTCCCTGTAATTTTCATACTCTACACAGTAACTACTTTGAATTACCTTAATAAGCATGAACAAAGTCTTAAATCATAATGAACAAATAGTTTATTAAGATGGCTTATCTTAGGCCTAATAACTATAATAAACACCTAATGTTAACTTAAGTAGTTACTAAGGCTGAATCACTCTTGATAATCACTTTTGTCATTTGTTCATGCTTTATTAATTTTTTAAGAAATATGTGTTATAAATTGGTACGGTTTACACATTTAGCTTCAATCATGTTTATTCTACCTCTAAATGTTTTTTAACTGAACTACGCTAACAGAAAATGTATGTTAGTTTAAGCTACGCAAGGAGATTTCATTGTTTTGCCTGTAATGTTCCACGGTACAGCATTAAGTACTTGTGTTGTTGCAAAAAAAAAAAAAAAACATAATCAAAACAAAAAACTTGAAACATGCATTCTTGAGTGGACTTGCCTCTCCACAGATCCGACTTGTATCATTACCCGGTGGCGCCCCCAAATGCTCGTCTGCGAGACACCTCCACGGAGAAGAGCGATCCCCGCCAGAAAAGTTACGCAGTGCACCTTTTTAACCATTTAGTTATTACTGCAAAAAAACAAAAAACCCATTTGCTGACTATTTTCTCATACATTAACTCCAGTAAACTTTAATTCTACCCTTTTCCTTTCAGCTTTTTCTGCCCCGATTTCCGCTTACTCATTCCATAGAATACTCCAAAGACGCACGACTCAGCAGCTTTTTGAATGTCATTCCCCTAATCAAAATTCAAGTCGCCAGAAGGCACCATTTTGAAATTTAGTGTCCCGGGATAACACTCTTGGCTGTTTACCATGACGTAGAGCCTGACTAATTTTATTTTATCGCCCACCGCTCCACCAGAGGGAGAGGTCATTAATAAAGTATATGCATCACAGACCAAGTGAATTGATTTAATGCATGAAATATGGTCATACATGTCAATTAGAAATGGCTCCCTGGATCATGACTCAGTTGCCTGTTTTAATGTACGCTTAGCTTCAGGTTTTACAACAGTTTTCGTTTTCTATCTCGCAACAAATGCACTGTGCCACCTTCCGATTTCAAGAGTTATGCCGCGTTTTTGGTAATTGTTAGATAATTGCGTTGACGTGAACCGTTTCTTCTGCCATCAAATGCATTCAAAAAGACAAAATGTATAAGGAAATAAAAGTATAAAAAGCCCCATAATGACAATCTAGTCATTGTATAAAGTTTGGGAGGACTTTTTAATTGTATTATTATTTTTTCTTCATTTTTCATTATTATTATTTTTTTTAATGTTCTATTCAAATGCATCTGATTTCCAAGGATAATTATTTATCCGCGTGAAAAAAGCGAATTTAACGTTGCATAATATATTGAGCTCGCAACAAACTAAATACATTGCAATACATAACACCAACTTCCTCTGTAATGAAAATTAGTGCGTTTTTAAGTTTAAAAAAAAAAAAAAAAGCATATTTTTTTTTACCATTTTCCTGAAATCCTAAATTATCGTTTCGTATTTTTCTTGGTTTTTGACCGAATCTGACTAATACATTAAGGCACGCCCAGTTTAGCTCAATATAACTGAAGCGTTTGTGTCAAAAAGTTTTATAAAATGTCAATATTGCTTTAATTAACAGCCACATTGCTATCTTTTACGATATTGTTCCGGCCTAGCATTATAAGAAGCATATTATAATACCAATTTATACAAAATAAATGTATTTGTTCTTTCGACGCGAGGAAAGAAGATTGATACACAATACTGATTTCAACTCCAAAATGATGAGTAAACAATACTAGCCAATGGGCTGTAGTGTTTTTGCCCTTACTGATACTACTTGCTGATACTACTTCTACTACATATGAGTGAATGATTGACTCTAGAGTATAAGGATAACTGTGGTTGAACGTGTCAGGCAGTAAATCCTCTGTCGGTTTATGGTAGCTTAACGTCCTGAGATGGGGGAGAGCACTGGAAAGCTCAGGATTTGGGAGGATTGTGTCTGTAGTAATTGTTGCCGAGTCCTCACGAGACGCCGAACTGTCGCTATGCAGCTTTTCAAGGACTCAGACACGACTTTGGAGTTGTGGCCAAGGTTAGCTTGGAGATTTATGACTGTCAGTGATGTTCAAATTTACATGCAAGAATGTTTAAAAGCTTTGGAAATCATTACCAATGCCATTTGCAAACTAGACCATGTACTCTCAACCTTGTGCGCCTTGAAAAATGTAAACAACTGTAGGTATTTCGTAAAGATAAAGACAAAGGTAAACAAATGAATGTTCAAAAAATGTGAACATTTCAAGCAATGTACAGCATGCAACCACAAAAGGTGCACGATGTAACTTTTCTGGTGGAGAGATGTTATTGCTTCGCCAGTGACTCACTTCGTCTATAAGGTTCTAAAGACCTGTTTCAGCACATTTACGTTGAATTGCCATGATATTAAATGGCACAATAAAACATATATTCAGATTTTTTGGTGTGTCAGTATTGCCCACCTCTACCACGCGCACAAAATCTTTAAATACGGCTTAAAAACAAGGCGGTCCGTCATATTTTCTTCGGAAATTCAGCGAACGTTACAATCATTCTGTCTGAACTTGATAGTGTTCAACAAAAACTGTATCATTCCTTGTGCATTTTTGGTAAACAGTTAAGTTGTGCGGACTGCAAAGAACATGTCAAAGTGTTTCTTTCACCCAAAACGCTTCATAAACCCGACGTCGGCGATAGTTTCATAGTTTCAGTGCCGCACGCATTGTCTGTTCTAGTTTAGACTTTGTGTTTCGGATTTTCCATTGGGATGTCATCTTGTCTCATGTAGAGAAACTATGAAAGAGAGGAGGACGCGAAAGCAAAAAAAGTGCAGTGTAGTAATTCAAAGTCCGTAGATGAAAGATTGGGAAACAGCGACTTGAGGATATACTGGAGATGAATGATTTTGTCTTTGCTTTGTGCGTCCAATGATGAAGTTATTTCCGTTCGCGTCTCGGTTGGATGAACACATCGGCGGCATTGATAAGACCGGTGCGCAAAACACAGCTGTTCCCTCATGACTTTTCTTCTTTTTAGATATTACATTGTGTCTGTGTAAGATTAAAGTTATTTTAGACCTCCAAAACACGTGGACAGTTGTGATTCACCGTATGCTTTGTTTCTTGGATGCGACCTCGATAACAATATTCAGATGATATTTTCGCAGTGCATCAGGAATGTGCTACAATTGACCTGTAAATGTTTTGTGTTTGTTGAGGTTCAAGTATTGCTGGGCCATAAAAACAATTTAATATGGGCAGAAATCTCACTTAATACCCTGTTGAAATTATTTTTTATCCGCTCCTTTTACTGCTATTTGTAATCGTTTTACGTAAAGATATTCGAATTTTCCTCATCTCCAAATGAGCAATTATAATTTTTGTATTTGTCTCTGCGCTATGATGGATGTTTTTTGTCCATAGATTTTATTTGCCAGACAGATAAAGCAGTGTGTTGTCGTGTTAAAGCAGAATAAGTAACATTTTCACCTTATTAAACGTCTTTGAAAGTCTCTGCGATGGTTAAACATGTGTTTTGGGGGTGTTTGACGTGTCCGTCGTCGCCCCCTGCTGTCTCTGGGCGGAAAACCAGGCAAAGATAACTCTCCTGAGAAACCCTGACTTTTAAAAAAAAATATTTGTCAATGTTAAATGTTTTTGTATGTGACTGTACCGTCTTATTTTGGAAAAGAAAGAATAAAATCTCTGACAATGTTACTTTGCTCTTCAATACATAAAACAATATATTAAAAAGCTTTACTATTAATTATTTGCAAGTAATTCAAGTTTGAAATTCAAAGTTTGGCTTCTCTGATATATTTTTTGATACCTCGATGTGTCATACAGTGCACTCTTGTCCTAATTACCATCTCCTAATTATAATCATAATTAAACACAAATGTTTTACAATGGAGGAGAGCACCAGAAACGTTTCTTTAATTACACTGTAATTAAAGAAACGCAAGATGGATAATGTCATGCTGTGGAATAAAGGTGGATATCGCAATTATTGTTCCGGAGTGTATAGTCTATAATTAAAAATGACCTAAAAAAAAAAAAAGAAGAGCGGATTCAAAATGTGTTGAACAGAATCTCCTCAACAAGGGAATAAAGTTACATTTCTGCCCTTTTGTTGTATATTTTATGGTCCATTCATATTTTTACGATTTAAACCATGACATTGCAAGCACATTTGAGCACATTCCTAATACATTCTGAATATGTTATAAGGATGTTTAAAACATGTGAATGTGAAAAGTCACTTGCTTTCCATTTTTATTTATTTATTGCTCTACCTGCCACAGTGTGTTAGAGTTAAGTCTATTTTTAAAGTTATTTATCTTCCCTTTTTATTTTATTTTATTGCATTGCTCTATTCTCCTGCTTGTGCGTTGCAACAGAACTAAAGAATATAAATAAACATGATTTATTGTAGAATTTAAGGACTCCCAGCAATCATATTTGTATCCGCCACTTTCTACTGTTTTGGCTGCACTTTACTCTGAAAACGCTAACGAGTAATTTACAGATCTTTTCTTCATCTTTATCACAGTCAATTGGCGCCTAATCATTATCTCATTTCTCCAAATCATCCGACTGTGCCAAGGCGAAAGACAACAGCGATTAACTGTCCTCAGAGTTGTTTATCTGCGGGGTCTTTGTTGACAGCGGTCCGCCATGTCACCTTGGGACAGAGAAATGGTGACTGGCATTTCTTTCCAAATTCCCCGACGCGCCGTCAACTGATTGACGAAGCATTTGATTAATTGTTATTTGAAATGCCACCTGAAGCTCTTGTGCGCATGAAACTGTCTCTCTGGGCGATATTGAGAAACATGCTCTTCTTGATTTTTATGTTCCCCTGATAACGGTGTCGTGATGTGGTTGCAATCCATCTGAAATAAATGTCTTGTCTCAACTAGACTAAAGGGTTGTAAAATTACAACGTGCAACATTTCTGATGCTTGGTGTGCCACTTGTTTGTCACATTAAAGATGTTTTTGCTTTGCCGGGAAAGTTCAAAAGTACTTTTATAGCTGGCATTTTAATGAGCCACTTTGGAAAAACCATACAGTCTTACTGTGAATGGACAGGACGAATTGGACAGTATTGTGAAATGTGATACAGGTTTGAAGTACTGCAACACCGATGTTATTGCAATATTTGAACCAACTTTCCGACACAGTAATTACAGTTATATAAGTGCGTACGACTGGTTGGACCACTCATTGACTTAAAATGCAGCTAAGATAAATAAAAAAATAAATAAATTGCTAACACATTTGATCTCAAAATAGCTGGTTTTTAATTTGACTTCCTGTTTGTGTGTAAATTATCTAGCAACTGGCCCAAAAAATTATAAATTGACAAATACAAATAAATGAAAGCGCCTTTATTTTGTTGAATTAATGCATCAAGGGTCAAATGATGCATAAACTTTGGATGGATCCCTAATGTACAAGCCCTTTTTCATATATTCTGCTTCTATAGAATTCTGTTCACTGACAATGGCAATAAACCCCTTCTGATTCTGGTGATGTCATCGTCATCACTTTAAGTTTCTTTTTCAACTTTGCGCCACAAATAGTTTTACACCAATCACGTACCGGTAGCTATGATTTAAATTTACAACACTTTAAGTCGAACTTTGTCAAATTAGACCGTTAACTGAGACAAAAACGAGACTAATCGAGGCTAATAATAGGTCTTAAAACACCGAAAGTCAAATGGAGAATTGCAATATATTTGATTAGTTGCAACATTGATTACGGTGTTGTTGGAGCCCTACATCTCCACATCTGACTTTAGCCGTTAGCGCTTCCTGTATTGTCGGTGGAATAAGGAGGCAGTTGAAATTGGAAACGTGGGACTATAAACCGGGACGAGGGGGGCCTTTTTACTCTCGCACACCTGGGATACTGTCCTGAAGAACGTGTGTAAATCAGCCGACAGGACGCGACGTAACAGCTCTGAAAAAAGCCTGTTTGAACTGTGAAAGGTGTGAAAAAACAAACTCTGGTCTGGGTGAAATCCTGTGAAATTGGAACCGTTTTAACATTAAATATATCTTCTGAATGGGGAGAAAGTCCTCCAAAATGTTGCATTTAACGGTTGAAACGGATGAATGGCCGAACATCGCACCTAAAAATATGTTAACTTGACAGGCCTTGCTAGAAACACCTTTCCTGTCAACGCGCAGGCTGTGGTGGGGAATTATAGTCTTAATGAATAATTCTATTAGCAGCAGAAAGGTAACATCTGGTTAGTTCCAAAAGCAGTCATTCTTGTGGAGGAGGGCAATTTGTTACCGTGGATGAAAAAGCAGACCCTTCTCGCTGCGAGGAAGGCCACAGGAGGTGACGGAACACTCCACCGCAGAAACCTGACCTCAAGTTTGCACAAGAGGCAGGTGGCGGCCATTGACGAGAAATAAATTTGCTTTCACTCATCCCTTTTACGTGAGAAGAAGTGTGGTTATGGTGGTTCACTACATCCATAAATCTGCTCTGTACGCGCCCCGAACCATCTCCAGCTGGACGAGTTTTGTCTCAATATTTCAATATCCATGATCCAATATCCACTATTTTCAATACCACAAGAAAGTAAATTGGGCTTGCTTTTTTTAAACGAGCTCCATTTTGTTATTGGCCTGGTTTTCTCTCGATTCGCCCGTTTGCACCTGGTTTGTGTGTGTGTGTGTGTGTGTGTGTCCGCAGCTGAAGATTGAAAACATGTTGCAGTGTAATCACATTCCGTTGAGTACCTAGTTTGGATTCTAATTTTTGGAATACATTCATTTCTGGGTTTATATTGTTGTTGACACCCTTCGTCTGGATTATCTAGCCATATTTTATGCATGCATCTATCTTGAGTTGTTCACACATACAGTATTAAATGGATAGCTTATATATTCAAGCGCACTTTGTCTTACCGACTTGCTTACGTACAATGATATTTATTTTATTTTCTTCTGCTGACTAACATAGATCTTCAAGGACGGAAAATTGTCATTAAACTAATAACATGGAAATTGCTCAGATCAATTCTGTGCAATTAGTGTAATTTAGAATCGCAATTTTAATAATTTCCGTGCTCAGTGGCAAAAATGTTTTAATCAGAAGTAGTATTAATTACCTTCTGTTCCGAATGTCCCTCAAAGCCTGCAGCAAGGCCACTTACGTAAACTACCCAGGCTTAAAGTCTATACGACAGCTTGGACACACATTCCACTAAAACGTACTGAACACAATTATATTTCAGATTTTACTAAGCATTTTGCCCTTTTGTTCGCAGTTTGACCATTTTTGTAAAGTTTTTATAATTGCACGTACTTGTTGGACATGAGCAGCAGATGTGACGTACTAGGTAGAGAGGTAACTCCACAACAGTTACCGAGCAACCATAATGCAAACATTAGACAAAATGCATATAAATGACACAACAGTTCTGATTTGACAAACATTTTGTTGAATGATGGTTTAAACTGCCAGAAAAGTGTCAGCTAAGTGTGAAATGTCCCTGTGTTTTCAATGGCACGTCGCACACTGATGACATCACAGAGGGATTTAGACTCTGCACTACTTCCTGTAATTTTCTACTTTTATTTTTCAAAATGCCTTCACAAAATGCATCTTAACGGAAGTGAAACTATGATAAACATTTGCCACAGGTTCTATCGCACCAAACTAAGTCATAATTTAAATGTGGACTTTAATCTAATACAATAGCTCAATGCATTTTGACAGTAAAGTAATGGTTTAAAGTAATAGTGATTTCAATAAAGAGCCAAAAAATCATGCTTAAAATGTTTCCCATAATCGAGCAGTTCAGATGATGAGTAAACTTGGAGTATTGTAGAGTCACATACTGTATATATGCACATTGTTACTCAAAACAATGTGCAAAAATGAAATTTGTGTTGAACTTATTGAACTTAAAGTGCATATGACAGGTTTTCATGTTGTTCTAATTGTTACTTTGTTTGGTGGGATAGAACCAGTGGTAAATATTTATCATAGTTATATATCTGTCAAGTTGCAAAAAGAAGTTCTATAAGCGCAGTGTGTGTGCGCTTGTGTATAGAATGAATATTTTATACGTATATTTACTTATTTGCAAACAGGAATTCAATTTGTCAATGTGAGACTGCTGTAATGTATGAAATCAACATTCAAAAACAAAAACAAATACCAGACAAAATAATAATGGCAAGGATATTTTTTTTTGCATTTATCTGAATATTTGGTTGATATATTTTCTACATTTTGTATTATTATTTTGTATTTTTGCGTTGTATTTATATTTAAGGACTGTTTTTTTTTGGGGGGGGGGGGGGTTTCCATTTCTCTGCTGCATTTTCAATTGCCCAAACAATAATTGGCAAATGACAAACAACATTTAGGCTTTACCATGCTCAGAATTAAATAAAACTAAAACTAGTGGTGTGAAATTACTGAAACTAAATGATTTGAAACTTGACAAAACCCTGCATCTTGCTTACAAACGGTTGCAATTTCATAACCGTTCGTCATAATATCCCCCAGATACAGTTTTATAATCCTCCTTTTAGCTCCAAACTTTTCCACTACACTATCTATTTCCTTGGATCTCTTTCGCTGCCGTTGCGACTCGTCCCAGTCTGATGTTCGAGGAGGAACGCTCCTGCAGAAACCTGACGAAACGTTGAAGTTGCTCAGAGAACGGGAAGGCTACATCAGAAGGTCCTCTTGGCTTTTGATGCACCTACTGTAACTCGACAGCGTCAAAGTACGTGGTGCTATGTATTTGTTTGTTTGTTGCCCATTACATGTTTATTGTTAGTAGCGTGTACACAATATGCAGAGGCAGTTGTAGTAATTGTACTGTAAAGAAGGGGACAGTGGATACGTTTATAATTGTGAAAGATTGCGGTTAAATTCGTGACCACGCGTATAGGGTCGTGGTGTCCTTGAGCAAGACGGTCTGAACATTTTTATGGATATTAAATCATTATATTTTGTATTTTTTTTGAATGAATAAGTCACATATTTACACAGTTGTTATCATTGCCGTATGTGAAAACAACAATGATCTAGAAGAGAGTATCACGCAGCAATGTTCTGCTGCATGATGTTCTCGGGAGCAACATTGCGACTGACTTTGTTGTAAAAATGTACCATGAATTATATTACTTATCCCGTTCAGTTTGAAGATGGAAGAGTGGCTGGATATGTTCTTAAAGTCATTCTGTGCAAATGTTAGGTGTGGATTTGAAAATGGGAGCAATGACAAGTGGTTCTTTTATGCAACGTAAGGGGTTTTTCCAAGTCTTTGCTCTCAATCTTTTTACCGTTGTGTGAAAAGACAAGAATCTCGAAAGCTTTTCTATCATTTAAAATGTGATTGTACGTAGAGGCTTTTATGGTTCTATGGAAAACCTTTACTAGGCCTGTCACGAAAGCACATTTTGGTTTTTTTTTAATATTACATTTTCCCCCAGTTTTATAAACAAATAGATAATACGAATTTCAACTAAACATATAGTAAATAACAACAAAATCCAGCGTATTTAAGTTAAAATAAGAGTCTCGTTTTGGTCCAAAGTATCTTGTCCATTTCAGATTTTGTCCATTTCCAAATTTAAGTCTGAATGTCATTTTTTCCATTTGTCTGTCTGTCACAATGTCAGTCCAGTCCTTGGTCGTTTTGGCGACGTTTCGTGCCATCCATGTCTTTGTTATGGCCTTTTTTTCCTGCGCCAAAAGCACACTCCAAAGGTAATCCATGTATTGTGTTCCATGGCAGGAGTTTTGAGGCCAGATAACATTGTTCGAAAATGAAGTGGAATGGCAATGTCCAAAAACTGTCTGCAGTGCATTATTAAGGACAGTCCCAAAACACGTGATCATGGTTTTGTCTCCTGCCACAGTTTTCTTCCAACAGTCTTGCATTTCCCACGACAACACACTTTGATGGCGCGATAAATATAATGCGACGTCAGCGTACGACATTGAAACTACTTCATGCCACTGACGCACACTAAATCTAGCGCCACAGAATTCCAGCAACAAATACAAAGCTGAATAAAACAGCAAGTCATCATAATTTTGTCTTAAAGTTACTTAATGTACTACAACTCCAACTAGTGCAATTTAGACACTGTAAATATTGAGCCCAAAAAATATTTGTTTTTCTAGCTATTATTTACTGAACGATAAGTCAATATAGTAATTCAATGTTATTGGTATCGCTTTGAAAAGTGATGAACTCTTGTACAATAAAAGCCTCCCTAAGATTTCACGCAATATTGTGCACTCACACTCCTGCCCTCATTATTTGGTAAGGACACGCCAGTACATTAATAATATCTAGATTAGGCTTTGGTTAAAGGGTCGTCTCTCAGAAGCAGCCAAGTGTCTTATTTCAAAAATCTAATTATCTATTCTTCCTCCGCCACAAGCCTCTCTGTCCTCAAACCCCAGCAGACACCGGCTCACCGCTCCAGTCACATCTGTAAATTACCCTCCCAAGTTCAAAAATAAACCAAAAACGCAACGTCACACGAGCCATTTCCCCCCCCAAACTTTGATTCGACTAACCAACCAATCCGCATTAGGGAGGTCACGATCACGCAATATCAGCATCACGAGTTCATGATTATTCACGTTTATATGTGACCTAGCAACAGAGAAATTTCTTCATACGTTGCGACCAGCCTTCGTGCAATCAAACTTTCCCAATGATAAGTTCAAGTGAAATTGACATAAAAAGAGATTTTCGCGTCACAACTGGACTTTGCCTCTTAAAACAAAGGTAAAATCGATCAAATAAAAGTGCATTTAGGTTTCCTTTTTAGGAGAATGGATTGAATCGGAATCATTTGTGCTTTTGAAAGCCTCACAAATGTATTTTTTTCCCCACGATCGATACGTGACCGGAATGGTCGCGAGTAACCAAATAATCTTGACACAGCATCACATTTCAAACTTTTCTCGATCCTGCCTCTCATTCCATTACCAAAAATGCAATACCTTCTCATCATCTCATCATTTCAAAGCCAGCGCACGTCTGCTGAGCGTTAATATCAGTCGTACTTTCATTTCATCTTGAGGTTTTTTTTTTATATTTGATCAGCGAATCTTCAGCGGAAACGTGCCTCGGCGACTTTATCCTATTTCACTCAATTTCCGATTTGAAGAAGACTTTTTTTTTTAAGGTGATCTGGAGGACTTACTCACCTCAGCCTGCGAGTTAGTGTCTGGGAGCTTGCAGTAGCTTCTTGGACACCTCGATTTGGTCGCCCATTCCCTTGTAAATGGGGGTTAAGCCCATGCCAGAAGTTAAGGGGACAGCCTTTGCGAGCAGCGGAGCAGAGAGGCGAGCAGGTCGGTGGCATGTAGACGGGGGGGAGGGAGAGACGGGGGTGGGGGGACGGGACTTGTGGATCTAGGGGCATAACGTGTCCCGCCGAAACCTCACGACAGAATGCGAGGAAAACCAAAAAAAAGAAAGAAAGAAAAGAGAAAAGGAAAAGAAGTCTTCAGCTCCGCGCGGCTTGCGTGGTCCGTGTTGGTAGAATATCCCATCGCGGCGCGCGCACTCGTCTACCGCTGCTGCTGCAGATCTGTGCTCCTCACTGTGCGCCTGGATGTGATGTGTGAGGAAGAGGGAGAGAAGAGAGAGAGAGGAGGAGAGAGAGAGAGGAGGATTAAGGCAAAGAGGGCGGACGATAGAGGGAGAGACAGGGGAGAGAGAGCAGAGAGACGAGGGAGAGTTGGTGAGGTGAGGAGAAAGGACGTGCAGAGAGATAAACTGGAGAGTGAAGGGAGGAGGGGGAAGAAAGGTGAGAGGAGGAACGAAGGGGAGGGGGAGAGAGTGAGAGAGACGAGGGAGAGGTGTGAGGGTGAGGAGAAGGACGCGCAGAGAGATAAACTGGGAGAGTGAAGGGAGAGAGGGGGAGGAACGAAAGGGAATGGAGAGAGGGAGAGAGACGTGGGAGATTGGTGTGGGTGAGGAGAAAGGACGTGCAGAGAGATAAACTGGGAGAAGAGACAGTGAGTGGAAGGGATAGAGGGGGAGAGGGGGGAGAGAGGAGGGAGAGTTGGTGAGGTGAGAGGAAGGGCGTGCAGAGAGATAAACTGGGAGAAGAGAAGTTGGGGGTAAAAAGGTGAGAGAAAGAACGAAAGGGGAGATAGAGGGGGGGAGAGGAGAGGGAGGAGGGAGGGAGGAGAAAGGGAGGGAGAGGTAGGGAGGGAGATAGAGAGAGTTGGTGAGGATGAGGAGAAAGGACGTGCAGAGAGATAAATTTGGGAGAAGAAGAAGTGGTGAAGGGATAGAGGGGGTAAAAGGTGAGAGAAAGAACGAAAGGGAGATAGAGGGGGATGAGGAGAAGGAGGGAGAGGTGAGCTAGGGAGGGAGAGAGGGAGAGTTGGTGAGGATGAGGAGAAAGAACGTGCCTGAGAGAGATAAATTGGGAGAAGAAGAAGTGGGTGAAGGGATAGAGGGGTTAAAGGAGGAACAAGAGGAGAAGAAAAAGAAGAGAGGGGAGGAAAAAAAAAAAAGACCTGGAACGTCTCCACTGAGTTTTAACATCCCTTTGTCAGGGGAGAACTGCACATGTTTTTAGTGGTGTGGTGGTGGGGGGGGGAACCTGACGCAGACATGGGGAGAGTATGCTAAACTCAGGTGCACCCAAGAAGCGAAGGGAAGAGAAACATAAAAGATGTTAAAACCAGATGGAATGTAGCAAGAAGGAAAGAGAAAAAAAGTAGAATAGCTCTTGTTTTGGCGCTTCGTGAGGTTAACGCATCATCAGCTTGTAGCGTTTCTGTCTCCCCACTTTCCTCCCGTTTAGATATCCTCTCTCCGGCTCACTTTTTATACGAAAAGGACAGAAGAATTCGATTAGAGCTCCGAGCGCTTTCTGATTGTGTCGCGTGCTTTCAGGTTCACGGAATCTCCTTTGGTCGGAATTTCTCGCCATTTTCATTCATGCATTTATTTATTTATTTACCGTTATTTAACCAGTAGAACCCATTTAGGTCGAGACCGCTTTCTATTTTTTATTTTTATTAAAGCGAAATTTTCAACATTTTTACAGAAAATATTTCCCAACTGAAAGTCTTCGATTGAACAAACGCTCCAATCAGTTTTATAACACAGATGACCCGCTTTTTTTAATGACGTCTGTAGACAATTTCGATCCGAAGCTAAATTCGTATCGTAATCTCAGGTTTTTCCTCTTTGTTTTTGCGAATAATTACGCATTCGCTTTTACGCCAAGTTGTTTATTCTTTAATTTTTTAACAACATAATAAATTTATCAGCATTTTTTTTGCACAGTTTAGTTCTGTAACAGTTGGTTTGATGCTCGTGCTTCTTAAATAATGAGAGAAAAATATTGCGAGATAAAGCCAACTGTACAAATTCGCGCAACCACAAGGGTCAGTAAAGGAGCCGTTTGAATATAAATATACTGTTTTCATAACTTGGATACTTAGAGTTATTTAACGGTGCAGTATGTAACTTTTCTGGTGGAGGATTTGCCACCTGTCCACGACGATGCCTATTGCTTTGCTTGGAATGTTCACGGTATGGCATTTAACTTAAGTCGGGGGCACAGTTTCAATGGTTCAATGGATGCTTTTTTTTTTTCTTTATAGATATTGTTGCTGGGAAAAAAAAGATACATGTAAAAATAGATTTGTTTAATTCCTACCATGTAATATTCCAGACAAGGCCCTGGCATCGTCATGGAAGCAAGCAGGAAGGGGACCCCATCAGAGAAAAGCTACGCGGCGCAACTTAAAATGTACTCTCACAAATAAAACTTTGCTTTGTTCACTTAATTTCTGTCTGAACAAATATCAAGCAAGGGCAATTTGAACCAAAAAAGAAAATATATTTGAATACTCATTAAAAATAAATTAGCCCTTTAATCACTGGTGCTTTTTAAATTTAGACTTTTGTCTCCGTTTCCAAAAACACACTTGTTAGATGTTTGATTTGATGAACTACTTTTGATAGTGTTTTGTTGTGTTGTTCCCTTAAACCTTGTCTCTTTGATGTCCTCCAGCTCATATAGTCTCATCTTCATTTCGATTTAAGCCTTTTGTGTGGGAAGCCCAATCCATCTGCTGGTCCCGTCCCTCCAGTGCCCCGACTCCATCTGTCACGAGCTAGTTAGCTGTTAACGCTATTTATTCAGAAATAGCAAGTCTTTGCCTTTAATCTCTGCACAGCTAATTGGAGTTCTTTGCCAACCACTGTATTTTATAATAAGATATCAGATAAAAGAGATTAATAATGGTTACAATAGCTTATTTTATGTTGGTTTTTTTGGATGCCCTAGCTTCGCCCTCGGCCCGGGGTAGCATGCCAATTAGCCGAATCGTAGCGCACAACATCTGCTGGTGCCCCACGCGTTTGTACACCGACATTAAGTGCGCTTGAGAAGAAAAGCTCAAGCTAGCCCAAATTTTGTTCACATTTGGCGATTCTTGTTTGCTCTTTTGCTTCGGTTGAAATACGGCGCTGTTTTAAACTTGCTGGGTTGTTTTGAGATACGCTAAGTGGTTATTCAGCGCTAGTTGATTTTGTACGCGAGATGAACGACGGGAAAATCTGTCACGAGTTAATGCAGTAGTTATCATGTAGAATGGTTACTCTTGAACTTCTCCTGTTCCCCACTGTTTCCTTGGTTGGATGGAAGAAACTGCAAGGCCATCGCAAAAAAATCTATGACTCAAACCGCTCCGACGATTAAGGACTGGACCAGTAAACGGATAACATACGGACGTACGTACAATGGCAAAAATGACTTCTGGACTCAACTTGGAAAATAAACTAATTTAACAAACAATGGACAAAATGGGACAGTAATTTTGGACTTAATGTTTTAACCACCCCCTGATTTTGAAATTGTATTCCTTTACTTATTGTGTTTTCTCTCTGTTCCTGCCCAGTTCTGTTTTTACTTTATTATGATTTATTATGATTTATTACTATTTAATATGATTTACTATTTTAGATAGTTAGTGTTATAAAAGTGTAATAAAACTAATTTAAAAAGGAATAATCATAAGCTTGCACTTTTGTATTCTTTGGTTTTGGGTCCGTGGGTATGATATATATTGGGGGTCTAGAGCGGGGAGCATTCATCAAAGTGATAGGGATAGGTTTACAACAAGAATACTGTTTTTTGTTTTTTTTTGCAATTATGAGCACCCTTGTTATTGAATAAAAATGAATAATATGTTTAATGCATTTCAGGCAAAGCAACATGCCCATAGAGACAAGAAGGTCTTTCCTTCAGAATAGTTACATAATGCATAGTTTAAATTAAATGTTTTGTTTTCTTTAAAGCCAAAAGAGAGTCACACACCATGATTATGCTCATGACTGCGTTCAGTCACTGGATTCTGCAATACACTTACTGTTTCAGCTGCATTTGTTTGTGCGTGGCTTTAATAAATTGCTCCACTTTAAATTATATTTGTCTATTTGAACGGACTAATGAGAAAAAAGAGGAATAGGAGGCAAATTAGGCTAAAAATATAACTGCATATTCACACAATCATGCCCGAAATTGTTTTATATTCCAGATAAATACGTTTTGTTATTATTTTTAAGTGAAACCCTAATTTGCTTAATATGCTCTAATTCTTCTTCTTCTTTAAATGCCACTATTTTCTACTTTTATTCCTTTACTTACTTACATGTTCTCTCTGGTCCTGCTCGTGAAAATTAAGTATTTATGATGATGTTGTTGTTGTTGTTGTTGTGTTGTTGCTCTATGGTTTTTGTTATGTTCTAATAAAAAATAAAATAGCAAAAAAAAAAAAGAAACTAATTTGGGAATTTAACATAAGATTTTGGTCTTATTATCAGTAAAATAAATAAAGAAAAATATTAAATAAATTCGAGAAGCTTTATCATTTCTTTAAGTTTAATGTTTAATCATTAAAATACAACATTAATAATTAGACCTAATATTTTAATGGAAAGATAAACCCCAGGCATGTCACATTCAACTATGAGAAGAAAGTCTGGTTCTGGTAGTTTTAATTGCAACAAAAAGGTCTCCAAAACCTCTCCTATTATTCAAGCCAGCAGAAGAAGTGACACATCTACGTGTGGGGACTGAATAAAGAATGAGACACGATTCAGGCTTTGATTTTTCTCTCGTAAAGAAGAGAAGAAAACGAAAAGGGACAAAACATTGAGATCCAATCATGCTCGCTCGAGGGAGTACCTGACAGCTGTGTGACTTCTAAATTTTGTGGCCTGCGGGACAATGCCTCCAACGGCGTCAAAACTCCAAATCTTTTTTTTTTTTTTTTTTTAACAAACAAGAAGAAGAAAGGACCACTTGATTTACTGCTACAGCGGAGGTATACTCTTCTTTTATCGTTTACTGCTCTTCCCCTCTGTCAGCGCAAATCCTTTACAACATGTGAACAAGATTCTTTATGTTTTTCCATCCCGCGTCTCATCTCGCGCCTCGGCAAAGTGCTATAAAGGGCGCTCTCGCAGTTTTTACGAGGCAGCCTTGTTTCAGAGCGACAGCGGCGCGTCTTCTGCACTGCTGCGACGCTGCAAAGTCGAGCCAGCAGAAGTCAAACCGCGTAGACCCGCACGCGAGGACAAGCACCGTCAGAAATGAATCCATGTTAATGTTTTATTTATTATCCAACTGTCTAGACTCTCAAGGTTGCTTCATAATGACAAAGAAAATACAACTTAGGAATTAAACTGAGGTGGTCCCACTTTATAATAATGCACTTTTAATAAAGCAGGAACAAGGACTTAATTTTATAATGAACATATAAGAATGGCTTGGTAACTACTTAATTAAGGTTCAGGGTATTAATTAACCCAGCGTTTTTGTTCACATTTCCGATTCAGTTTAGATTATTACAAAAAAAAACGAAAAAAAAAACGAATGTTACCTTTGCTTGCAATATTCGTAGTTAATTTGTGGTCGCAGAGAAGACATTGCACTTCACGCCAGTTTTGTTTCATGTGGATAGGTCCAGTATTTACAGATCGTAACATAGTACAACTGTTGTTTGCGTTCATTGTGAATAAGGAGTAAATAAGTAAATCTTCTCATTCCTCTTTGAGCGAGCAATGGCAAGTCCTTGTGTTATATATGTACCGTATTTTGCGGACCATAAGCCGCTACTTTGTCAGATTTTTGAGCCATGCGGCTTATTTAGAGGCTGCGGCTTTTCTGTGGTTTTTTCTTTCACCGCTAGGGCGCACTAACCGGAATTAGAATCAAAACTACAGAAAAGTTAAGCAAAGAAGCAGATGTTGCTTTTTTATTCAGCTAGCAAATAGAACACGGACGACAAATTACCAACTATAAATTATTTTCAAATTCTTGCCGCATCATTATGGAACCCAAACGAAGAAGTTCGTACGAAGCAAGTTTTAAGCTGAAGGCCATCGATCTTGCTAGGAAGCCGCGCGGCTGCACGCAAGCTTAACATCAATGAATGTACGGTGACGCTGGAGGGGACGGAGGGGACAGCGGGAAGAGCTCATGCCATGCCAAAAGTCAAGGAAAGAGTTCCTTGCTGCGGCCTATACAAAAGGTGCGGCCTATGTATTGTTTTATTATCGTTTTTTTAAAAATAGAGCAAATGCGGCTTATATAGGGGAGCGGCTAAAAGTCCGGAAAATACGGTACTTATATAGACATTTTTATGCAGTTTTATGTACAGTTACAAATAATACTTTTCTCATATGCACGAAAAAATATACATTAATTGCTTAATTCAGCCATAGACTAACTGTATTTTAAAAGGTAAAAGGTACATTGTGGCAAATTTCTGACCTGGGCACCAGCAACATTTTTTACTACATTATATCACGTAGTAAATGTATTTTTGTTCGTCATTTTAAAAGGTTTCTAATCTTTTAAGTTAATGTTCAGTCATCGCTGAGGCATCTGGCCTTGGAGAGAAAAACTCAAAAAATGTCTTAATACTTTCATTCCGTACATATTTGTCCCTGCGACCCTCACGTCAGCGTCTTCAGCTCGGCACACTGGGTTAATGACAACAGTTTGGTTTCTTCTGGGAGGAGTTGGCCACCATTTGCGCAGTACAAATAGGCTTAGCGGCTTTCCACCCTCATTGGCGTCTCCGCTGGGTACTCCGCTGGTGACTGGAGACTGAGTGAGTGAGTGCGCGTGCTATTGATTTTATTAGCTCACCGCCCTAGCACTGCAGGGACCCCGGCCTCACGGACCCGTCTCCGCAGCGTGACATGCACTTATCATGGCTCAATCCATATCTACATCGTCCCGAGCGTTTGGCCGCGCACACGTCAGGGATGAAGTGGTTTTAAACTGTAATCAGCGACACCGCAGTCAGTTTGCGGCGGCAGGGCAACAAAGGAGGTTTCTGAATTGCTCTGACATATATAAATTAAAAAAATTCGAAAATCAGATACAAATTGATACTAAAACTAGCATAGAAACTATTATTGAAGTATCCATTCTAAAATAAATCACAAAAACAGCATAACATTTGAATTTCCTGAATAGTTTTGGAATGATCTTGAGCTTTATTACTTCTAGAATAAGACCACATGGTAACATAAAGAAAGTTAAAAAAAATTGTGTTGAAAAGTTGTAAATTTTCTGTTAAAAAAAGGTTTTTTGTTTTCCTTGTTGTATCTAAATCGGTATCAAGCCTATTCCTTCTTGAAATCTATGTTTTTGGGATGACTGTCACAATAACAAAGTGTGATTTATTGCTACAGAAAACATTACATTACACAATAAATAATATTGAAACTACTTTGAGACATAAACCCTGAAGCAAGAGCTTGAGCTGCAATATTAAAAAACAAACAGAACCAAGCACTTAAGTTGGTTTTTAGTGTCTGTAAATATTAGTCATAGAAGTTGCTTATTTGACCCTCCTCAAATCTCAAAATCACAAAAAAATACCTATTAGTGCAAAGAAAGGTTACACAAGATAAATATTGAGCCCCAAAAGTGTTGCTCTGTCTATCATTTATTGAAGTCGGTGTAGTAAATATTGTGACAGACCTAAATGTGTGACAGGAACCTTGTCATTTATCGATTAAAAAAATTATATTTATTGTGTTGTTTTCTTATTAAACTATGATTGATTTAGGTTGAAGAGCACATTGTACAGTACCTTTTTTAGATAAAGAGATGCTTAATGCCATACTGTGGAAACTTTGTGAAAACACAGGCTCGCCATCATCGCGTTGTGTGACGGCCTTTTTAAACCCATTTCCTGGCCAAGGACAAGAGAAACGCGTCACCGCTCCAATCACCGTTCCACCGCTCCATTCATCCGTGTTCCTTCATTTGTGTGGAAGTGAAAAGGTTTTAGACACCTGTGAGTCGGCTGTTTACCACTGCAATGACATGAATGGAATTGTGTGGAATCTGGTGAGCTGGCGAGCAACATTTTGGCGAGCAACATATTGGCGAGCAAGCTATTGAGAGCACGATCACTTTGTTTAAGTCCAATTGAAAAATATTAAATTGAGGAAGTCCAATTTCTGTTTAGATATTGCCATTTTTGAGTTCTAGTGAATTGAAAAAGTACTTACCCTTGAACTCGGCTCTATAATGAGAGATAAACTGCACACACAAGGTAACATTTGATTTTAGTTCTGTTGCATAAAAAATATTCCCATAGTTTTTGCCAAAGTGCCACAGTTTATAAAGTTTTTAATCTTTTGCTGGTTTAGAATATTCGATATGGGTTTTCTCGCAGTTGCAATCACGGCTATTTAAAGTGATTATTCATGTACTGTCAAAAACTGACTTGTTTACTCGTAATATTTGTGATTAATCTTTTGAAAATGACTTAAAGATATAATATAAATAATATACAAAGCAAATCTCATTCATAACAACATTTTATTTGGTTTACTCTCTAGATTTATATTATTGGGAAGAGTTTTGTTAAATTAAAAGGCTTGAAATAAGCTGTTGAATATTTCCTTGTTTTATATATATTTTTTGCTCTTTGCACAAAGAAAAGAAAAAATAGTCTTCTACAGGTTTGAGAGGGCGACAAAGTTCAGCTGATGAGGCGATAAAACACTGTAGAAAGAGCTTCAGACACTTTTCAGCGCTGCTCTTGTCTTTTGGTCTTTTCATCGTTCTGTAGAAAACCCAAGCTCCATCTTTGTCCAAAAACAGTTTCTGTAAAAGGAAGAAAACCTGGCAAGTTTTGCTCAATTTGTGAAAATATTGAGAATAAGAATGAAGCATTTTATTTTTAGGCGCCTTTCAAAACCCTCAAGGTCACTATACAGGACAGATTAAAAACTGTTCAAAGAGTTTAAAATTGTAAAGACTTGAATAATTTAATTATCTCATTAGGGAATTTTGAGGGCTACAAGTGGATTTTCACTTAATTTATTTTTACGCACTGCGTAAAAATTCAGCTGGAGGGTCTTCTATCTGTTCGCCGTCATGGAGAAGTTATGGCTTTGCCCGCAATTTTACACAGAATCTACGTCAATCAATCAATCAATCAATCAATCAATGTTTATTTCGAAAGCACACTTACAACTTTAAAAGCCCAAAGTGCTGTACAGCAAAGTGCAATAATACATTCATACAAACAATTAAAATACACATTAAGTTCATAAAATAATGACTCAGCTCAGTTTGTGTTTCAAAGGCCAGAGAGAAAAGGTAGGTTTTTAACACGGATTTAAACTGCTCTAGTGTCTCAGCAGCTTTAACATGCAGAGGCTGTTCCAGAGCTTTGGCCCCGCCACAGAGAACGCTCGGTTCCCTCTGCTTTTCAGCTTTGACCTGGGCACATCCAGGAGAGGAGGGCTGCGTGGTACGAGCAGGAACATGACAATAACGCCTGCAGATAACAGGGTTACCAGACCATTTAAAGACATTAAAACCATGAGAAACATTTTAAATTGGATTCTCTGGATAACTGGAACATTTTATAACCTAACATTTTTAATACAGTCGTGTTTGTCGCTCAAAATACACCTTCAGAAAACTTTCACAGCTTGATTGCCTCTTCACTGATTCAACAAGCAGTTTTGTCCGATGGCGTCACCTGCCTCTCTCTATACTCTCTTTATTTAATTTAATTGTATTGTATTGTATTTAATTGTATTTAATTGTATTTTATTGTATTCCTTTTCATTTGATTCAATTTTATTTTATTTTATTTTATTCAATTTTATTTAATTTTGTTCCATTTTATTCAATTTTTTATTCCATTTTATTCCATTTATTTTGTTTATGACTTGAAGACAGAAGTAGGGAGCTCATTATAATTACTGGGGCAGAAAAAAACGAAATGAGGAGCGACCGGAGAAGTGTGGACTCATGGTGATAAAGTAACTAGAATGCAAGTTGTGAATGTAGCTTGAAATATTAAGGAGGGCTCGAAGGCAATGAGGGGCTTTGTAAATGAAATCATTCCACTGTGAGAATTTAGTGAAGTTGACGAGCGAATACGGAGAATACAGTTCAAGGCAAAGCAGGTGCCGTGCAGTATTGTGCTTTTGTGCTTGTCTTGTTTCAGTATTTGCTCGTTCGTGTCTATAGTTAAATTGGTAATCTTGTGCTGTAATGGAATCAATATTGTGGATTTGATCAGGTCCAAGATATAGGAATTTTATTGAAGTATTCCTAAATCGATATTGGAACGAGGGTAATCATTCTGCTCGCCAATTGTCCCACAAATCCCTCTAGTTTGTCATTAATGAAGATCTCTTTGTGGAGAAATATTGTCTGTTTTTTTTCCCAGACGTGAGATTGCCAATTGGGTTGTTCGGCTGTGAAATGTCAGATGTCTGATTGTGCTGCTCCGCCTGCGGCTGATGGAGCGCTGAGGGCTAATTTGGAACGTGCGCCGTATCCAACCTCTCACTATTTAAAGCCTGATTTGACCTTTTCTAACGCAGGCCAGCAGGACTCTGGGCTCGTTCTTATAAAGAAGCTCGTCGGCCAGTTAGGGAAATGGTGAGAGTGCAATCCGAACAAATTCAGCTTTGATTTTTTATTTATGTTCATTTTTTTTCCCCAACATAAAACAACAAAAACACCAAAGCAAAAGAGAGGAAAAAAATAATAATAATGCTACTACTAATACCACTACTAATACTAATAATAAATAAATAAAACTGAACCGGGCTGGACCAGGGAGAACACAAAATAAGTAAAGGAATAAAGTTAGAAAATAATGGGGTGGCATCCAACAAAAAAGTTAAAGTAAATTCAGCTTTTTGTATGTCTGTTGATGAGAGCCTGTGTTTGTTATGTTTTAAATGTGTGTATGTGTGTGTGTGTGTGTGTGTGTGTGTGTGTGTCATATCTAGAACAAGTATTTATTGATAAACCATAATGATTTCACTGATGGACAATTGGCATGGGATTGGCAGAGTTTGGAGTCTCATGTTTTAGAACAAAAAAAGTTAATAACAGACAAAAGTTACATTTGTATCTCTGCCGTTTCCCCCCACCCCGGGACTAACTGCGTTTCTATGCCGTCTACTGGCTGCAGAGGGAATTGCACACAGCTTCAGATTAACATTTCAACACATTTCGAGCTCTCACTTCCTGGTCAAAGCACATAGCTGTACTGGTCATGATTAGACAAGAGCGTGACGATGATTTATGGACTTTTTAAAAAAAAAACGGCAGAAAAGATTCTCAGAGCCAAGTCACGGATCGAGAAAAGATCAGTTATGGAGGATTTCTCATGGCTAGAGTGGTAAAAGAATAGTTCGTGCTTGACTACGCAACAAATGTCTACGCAAACAAAAGCGGCATTTCCTTTTCAAAAACACACAAGCATTCATTTCACAAAACAAAGAGAGTCGCATCCGTATGGAAATCTTTTGTCTAATGAATATTCAAATCCCTGCGCTCGACAAGGTGAATTAGCCTTGAACTATTTTGCCCTTTCTAGGTAATTTCTTGTCTGTGTTTCTTGTTTAATTGATGTCGCCTGTCGGAGGAAACTAAGACAAGTCGATATGTTATTGTGAAAGTGCCGCTTGAAGTAAAGTTGTTGGTTTTTTTTTGTTTTTTTTTTCACGGACTAGCTGCATAATGGGTCATCTTCACGGTCGGCTGCTTGTCTCGTCATGTAATGTGTTTGGCAAGAAATATTCACAGCTGTTATGCCACTCTTTTTATTTATTTTTTATTTTTACACAAGAGTGAAAAAATTGACTTTGTGCCACTTTTATTTCAATTCTTAAGAAATAATTGCAGCGCTCCGGTTGTCCTGTGGCTGTGACGCCGGGATGGTCAGTGTTACAATTACGGAGGGGCTGGTCATGGGCCGGTGTGACACTCATGAACTGAATGTACAGAAAACAAAGGACATGGTAATTGACTTCAGGAGATTATCTTTGCCACTTCAACCAACGACAATTAAAGGCACAGCGGTGGAGTTGGGTCTTACAAATATATGGGGAATTTTGTCGACAACGAAATTAACCACGACGCACTAACATTGTACTTTTTGCAAAAACGTAGGCATTTTTATGTTGTCAAGACGCGCATGATTTGATTTGATTTTATAGGGCTTATTTTGAAATAGAATCAATGTTATGTTTCTTGTCTTATCTCTTTCTATGGTGCTATGGAAACCCCTGTGTGCAAACCACAAAGCTGTTTGCTCAAAATTGTGAAAAAGGCCAGCGCAATGCTTGGGTCAGAGCACCACAGCCTCACAACATTTTTTGAAAAACAGCTTCTGCAGAGTGCGCTGACCACCCTCTGTGGGAGGAGTTTGTGCTGCTGCTGCTCTCAAAACAGGTTTAGTCTTCCCAGAGCCAAAACATACCTGGTCCTTTATTCCTTGTGAAATGAATATCCTTAATAATGTCCGACTGTTGCAATGGATCTCTTTTAAAGAAGTCTTTTGCAATTTAATGGGCTTCTTAAATGAGTTACAATTACAATTCTTGTCTACATTGTCTGTGTTGCTACTGCACTCCGAATTTCCCTGTCTAGGAACATAGATTTTGATTGATTGATTGATTGATTAGCTGGTCTTATTAAAAACAAATTGAAATTCCTTTCAGTATTAATTTCCGGAATTTAAACTAAACAGACTTTTAATAGTTTCCATTAAAAAAATAAATAAAAAAAAAGTCAAAATTAAACCTTGCAGAAATGTGCATATGGCTTTCGTAGACTTTGCACCAGATGCCTTTCTTTTTCCCACTGTCTTCATTGTCTGCACTGGCAAACGTTAGACATAGAGGCTAACGCCGCTATGCTAACAATGGTTAAATCCTCATAAAAGTCTTGCAGGGATAAGGGCTTTTTACCATTTATTTGATACAAAATGTGAATTAAAATGCAACGTTTCTTTGTGTTTGAGTAAAAGAAATGGGCCAAATAGTTGAGAATAACAAATGAAGTCCTGCCCATATCCCAGGCTTGACACGTCTCTGTTCCTCTGTTCGACCGGAGCCCCTTATATCACCTCTGCTTCTCTAGTGTTTGCGAAACGTCACAGTGTTTGGGTGAAATGATCCACGGAACGGTACAATGCGTTTGTCGGTCTGCAGTTCATTTAGATCGATTGAGGTCTTGTCAAATAAAGGCCAACACGCTGAACCACACGTCAAGGCTCATAAAAAGGCCTTGACACAACTCTTGGGGCATTTTAGTAGAGTTTTATCTGCAGATCACTAAGAAAGGGGGCTCGGTTTAGAAGTGGTTCATATTTTTTGACCATATTGTATATAGACTTTCTCACATCTATTCTTCAGATCTCAAAATGGTCTTTTTTCACGCCGCAATTAGGTGGCGCTTCTTTGTTTTTTGCTTTAATTTATTTTTATTTTTATTTTTTAATTTTTTTCATTTATATTTTATTTATTTTATATATATATATTTAATATTTCTTTCAGTCTGTATTTTTTAAATTTGTTAATTTTTTTTTTTTTTTTTACATCCTAACGTTAGCCAAAGGCCTTTCTAATCCAGTGTGTGGGTAAAAAACAAACAAACAAACAAACAAAAACTGCTTTGTTAGTTGATGTACCAAAAACTGGCTAAATCTTCTTTTTGTTTTTTTTTTCTTTTAAACTAAAACAAAACTAAATTAAATACTACGAATTAGGCAAAACAATATCCACTTTTGTCTTTTTTGTGTGTGGTCATTTTAAACATTTTCTTTTGCTTTGGAAACTACCTGGAGAACTGAGGGAAGGCAAGGCACAAGGCAAGTTTATTTTTGTAGAGCACAATTCGTACACAAGGCAATTCAAAGTGCTTCACACAACAGGAAAAAATGCATTAAAATCACAAAGACATGGCAGAAATCACATCTTAGTTCAAGACATAAAAGAGAAGAGTGCAAAGAAAAGCATTTCAGTCATATGCACAGCCAAACAAAACAGTTTTTAGTTTAGATTTGAACATTGCCAGAGTAGACGGCCTGTCTCACATCCTCAGGAAGACTGTTCCAGATTTTAGCTGCATAAAACTGAAACGCAGATTCCCCATGTTTAGTCCTGACTCTGGGCACCAGCAGGAGGCCGGTCCCTGAGGTCCTCAGAGTCCCGAGATGGTTCATATGGCACTAACATGTCCGAGATGTACTTTGGTGCTAGGCCATGGAGAGACTTGTATACAAGCAGAGCTGTTTGAAGTCTTCTTCTCTGAGCAACTTTCAGATAACTTTCTTTTCAAACTATTCGTAATATTGACTCCAAAGTGAGTTTCCTGGTGGAGGGTCCGTCACCGCCATTGCTTTGCCAGGATCCTTCCACGGGATGGCGTAAACCTGTCACGCATCCATGGATTTCAACATGATGAGAAATTGGCACAGACTTCATAACAATTCAAAATGAAATATGATATCTTTTTGAATGTAAAAAGTACCCAAAATGTTGCTTTTGCACAAACTAATACACTTAGTTTGCTGCTGCTTGTCATCATTGAGATTGTGACGCTTCAAGTCATTTTGTGGAGAAAATAAAGCTTCAGACCCTCCACAGGAAAACTTCATTGCCCCCCTTTAATGAATCAATATTCGAGTCGTAAAACACTCAATAAAATCTAACAATCTCACTCACAGTCCCATGTAATCTTCCCTCTCAAAAAACCAAAGCCTCTAAACAGTGACTTTATGGTTACGGGGGCGGGCCTTCCCCTCTCAAGTAAACAGCCACTCCCCTCTTCGCTGTCAGCTCCTAAAGTGAGATGAATTATCAGACGTGTCGCGAGAAGCTGTTTATAGATTGATATGGCGCTGCCCTTAATCACCACTTTTTCATTTCCGCTCGGATTCCGCCCTAATTTGCCTCGAGCACAAGATGGATATGAAGATCCCGCTCCTGACAAGACGTATTGATGGCTCGTATTTTTAACGTCTGAGTTTATTGTTTTTAATTTGGTAATTGATCCGCAAAATCTTCAGCATCAAATAGTTTTGCACTTGCACATCTATGTCTTTTTTTTAAAATGACAATTTGATTGAAACGTTTAGAAATTATTTAGTGGTATTGCAATATTTTAAGATTTAATTTTTAGTTCTGGTATAAAAGACTTTGAGTGTCTGGATACAAATTGAAAAATCCAAATAAAAAAAAAAAAAAAAAAAACAATAAAAGCAAATAGGAAAACTGCAAAATTGTCATATATTTTCCCCATACATTATTCCAAAATATATAAAAAAGGCATTTTTAAAAGCTTCTGAAAGCTCGATAAATATTTAACCCTAAACCTTCAAATTTGGTGAAATGTTTGCATAACTTTGTGGCTTAGAAAGTTTCAAAAATGTACTGTAAATTAAATTATGTACGTTATTGTGATTGGTTACCACTAGGTAGGCCAATATGATTTAATTTAATGTATATTTCTGTAACTAAACCACACATTTATGAGCAAAATAGGGCAAATTTAATATTTTGAATATGTTTTTTTGTTGTCATTTAGTTTGTAATGTCTTAACCTCATTTGTTTTTTTATGTCATTCACTATTATTATTTTTCTTTGGTCTCACGTCGTGCCCCCCGTTATTATGTATGGGGTATCATTAAATTTAAAAACTTAAAGCGAAATCATGTGACGCGCTGACAGGGTGGTACATCTTTAGCACGTTTGTATCCGGGCATAAAATCCATTGTCATCTTCCTTTTCTCTTTCATACGTTATCTACTCTTTTGTCCCGTCTTGAAGCGCACTCGCAGAGCCACATCTAATAAAGCAGCGGATTGATAGACCCTCAAGAGGTTCACGATCCCCCTGATTCTCTCTCCTCTTAGGTTGCTTCACTTGATTTCCTCCCGTCTATCCGCATCCGTTTGTCCTTAAAACTATCGCCATGGTGACAGGGTGTTGGTTAAGCACCTTGAAAAGTGAAGATACACAAGATTTCAGAGGACGCGTAAGTGAGCCGCATGACAGGAGGCTACGACACTAAAAGAGCTCGAGCGCGAGATGTCCTTTTGTCCTCCATTTCTCAAACGCAACTGCGAGGATTTGGTCTCAATATGTTTCAGATTGGAACTTTATCATTGAACGACTAAAAGGCAACTCTGTCATCTGAAAGAGTTTGCTTCCGTTGGCTCGAATCACCGTGAGCGCTTAGTTCTTTGCCGAGTTTACTTTAAGTCTAATGATGCGCCATAGACAATCCGTAGTCCTACACAATACAACAGCAACAGCAAAAGTGACAGTGAAAATATTAAATTGAATACTGTGTAGGGAGACAAGTATCTGTTGCAGTATTTGACTCTCATTGTATGAATTGAACTTAATTCGTTTAACAGTAGTGACCCAGCAGTTTATCGGATTGTTCCTTAGCGCACGAGTATGAACATTAACACACAAACAGTATCAACATTTCTGGTGATAAACGGGGTCTTTGGAGATGTTACAAAAGAGAAAGAATCCTGGCATTAGCAGTGAGTGTGCGACATCACTTCGGACCCATGAATAGAGGTTATGCACCGACATCAGTTTGATTCAGAAATTGCACCTCAACACACTGAGCTGCAGAATTATGGGCAGCACAACTGAGAAAATGTGTTTCTTTGAAACTGAAAGTTTGGTTGCTCCGACTGTGCAGAGCTTAGCCAGCTTGTTTGTTATCGGCAGTTGGAGATTTAGGACACTTCAGTTTGCCCAAACTATTATTATCCTCAACACACAGACCCAAAAACAGCTTATTTAAGGAGAGAAAGGTAATCGGTTCAACTGTATCCGTGATAAATGTGAGCGGAGCCTGTTCTTCAACTGGCTTTTTACAACTGTTTACTTATTTTTTGTCTTTTAGATGTCACGTTCAAACAAAATATTAAGAGTTTTAAGAGTTAGATTTTTATATTTATTAGGTTGTTGCATGTGTTTGGAGCTCTTACAGGAGAAAATGTCATTTCTCACCTCTGACTCTCATACAGTTTTGCTTCTCCTCTATTTTACAGCCCAATATGAAACGCAGCAAATGCCTGTGTGGGAGATTAAACATCAACTTGGAAAACATTTTTCTTTTTAAAACATTTTTTGCTTATTAATCCTACTATGGCTGAAGCTAGCTCTCAAGGTGACATGTTTGCTTTGCTATATTCATGGAGCCGAAGGTGACGTAGAGAATCGTGCTGAAGGCTCTCATCTGCAGGCTGGAGAGCGCTCTGGACTGCAGCCTTTTTGAAGCTTTCCCTGCCTTTATTAATTAATCGAGTGCCAAGCGAAGAGGGAATTAGGTCCACGGATGTGCGTCCCGCTCACAGTGCTGTATGTGGCACAGAAATGGATCTGTAATAATAAAATATAGATTGAAATAAGACTGAAAGAAATACTACGAAATCTAAGCGTCCATCCATCTGTGTGACTAAAACCAATTTCTACGATATAGAACTGTTTTTATTGAAGAAAATACATGTCAAGTGATGAATGTAGCGCTCAGCCTTAACGTCCAAACTTCTTCTATATTAACTAGAATGCATCATGTAATTGTTTCCTGCAAAACTGCACTATTATTTTGTTGGAATCCAAACAACCGATGGACAAAATTAAAACATTCCAAACTGTATAAATTACATTTGAAAACTTAAATCAAACAGAAGCAATAGAAACAATTCAATTATTTTTTCAAATGTTTGCAGACTGAATAAAAGTAACACAGGAAGGGCATCTTGCATTAAAAAATAAATAAAAAATCATGGTCAAATTAAGGACAGTCGCAGCAAAACACAACATTTTCCCCATTTTTGACGTTTTGGTTCCATATAATGCAACAAATGCGGCTTCAAATATGACGTCTGCTTATACTGGCGCTCACACCTCCAAATCGGTTCTTTTAAGTGGCATCGTCATCTATAATGCTGTCAGTAACCTAACAATGTCTTCAAATATATATTATTCTCGGGTCTGTGTGCCAAAGAAAAGCAGTAAAGCTTTACTTGATTAATAATTCATGAATCTCTATATGTGCGTAGCATCGGAAACGGGGAAGTCAAACGGTTATCAACATTTTGGCACTGCAAGATGAGGGAAAAGTGTGGGTTAAAATAAATGAAAGCTTTGATGTCATTTTTTTAGGCATTCAATGCGTATCCTCTGCGGTTCCTTTTGAGCAAACTACAAGTGTTTTTTTTTTTTTTTTCCTTACAAGGCTAACAACGTTAGTCTTTAAGGCATTAGAAAGCTGGCCTGGAAGAAAAAAAAACCATCAATCTGAGAAGACAAATGAGGCAGGAGCGGGAGCCTGTCTGCTCTTGCGTATTTCGATAATCAGGTGATACCGCCTTCTCTGGCTCTTTGTCTTCAGATCAGGGATAAATACTGCTGCCGTTTAACCACTGCTGACAATGGCTTGATTTCAAACGCGGGAATACACAAATTATTGCTTTTAAAATCTAAATTGCATTGTGAATATTATGGAAAATCTCGATTCCAAAGTTCAAAATGCTAATGTAATTTAATGCCACTGTTTTTTTTCCTCTGTTTAATGCG
This sequence comes from Chaenogobius annularis, assembly GCA_015082035.1. Taxonomy (NCBI): domain Eukaryota; kingdom Metazoa; phylum Chordata; class Actinopteri; order Gobiiformes; family Gobiidae; genus Chaenogobius; species Chaenogobius annularis. The sequence continues at coordinate 342,166 of BJKM01000037.1, forward strand.
GTTTATTTGTTTCCTCCAAAAATAAAATCGGGGTCTGATCTCGCGATGTCACGAATTCACGCCATAACTAAACGTGTACTGCAGGGCTATTCATCCCAAGGCCCGGGGGCCAAATCTGGCCCGTCAAGCAATTTAATCTGGCCCACGACCCATTTTCCAAATGTTGAAGAAATAAAATACAAATCTTGTTTACTGGTTTAATTCTGGGTTTGCACTCGATTAGACCTGGTTGGGTCTTGGGTTTAGTCCTTGTTTCATTCTGGGTTAGTCCCAGTTCAGACCTGGCTGGTTCTAGTCTGGTCCTAACTTCATTCCGGTTCAGTCCTGGGTGGGTGAGCAATGTTGGTAAAGTATTTTGTATGTTATTTCTCCCAAAAATCGAATCTAGCAGCAGTTTTTTTTATGTATTAACGAAATGTATTGAAATTGTGCACTTCGAGCCCAGAGACCGTGGCCCTCCGAAAAATAGGTGTACTGTTTATAAAAAGTACTGGCAAACTAAGCACTATTTACTCACGGTTTTGGATCGTGTTCACGTCAGTTCTTTTGCATCTGGACTTTTCTTCAAACATACATGTGCGGCGGTCGTACATGTCGAAGAGTGAATGGACGGGTTCGATTTAGAAAAAACAAACAAAAAAACAGCGCATTTGACCCGCGTTCGTATGATTTCCTGTTTGTCTCGTCTCGTTTTGGCAACTTCAGTGGAAAGGCTGCGGCAGTAGAATATTCAATCCGGGATATGACGGGGAAACATACCGTTTTTTACTTCTGCGTTGGGTCTGTCTTGCGCAAATCTGCACTTATGACATGAAAAACTGTTTTATCGACAAAACCCTTTCCCGAGACGCTTCCTCCAGTTCACAGCGGAACTCGCCAACATATCTTTTACTTTAATATTTCAGTTTGCTTTGTTTGCCATAGTGAAATATTGTTTTTAGTAGTCAAATAACCTTTGTTTAAATTGGATTTCCCTTCTCATCACAGCGCCCCAACCGCAACACTATGGCATATTTTTAACCTGTCTAAACTCTAAACCAACTTTTTTGCAAATTAACATCACTCTACACTGTTTTTCCTCTCTTTTTTTCTGTTTCTATTTTCCATGTTAGTGCAAATTTGGCTCATCTGGAGCTCTCTGGTCTAAAACTGAGAGTGTGTGCGCTGCTGGCTGTGATTAAACTCTGCGACTGCATTTTAAGAGCCTGGCTGTTTTTTTTTTTTGTTTTTTTTTTAGCACTTAATGCTTCTAACCTCTATGTGACCCGTCCTGTGCTTGCTAATATGATTACATCTATCTTTCAATGTAAACCATCTGTTTTTTTGACGCTTTAAAAGTTAAAATCAAGTGCTGTTTGGCAAATTAAAAAGAGAGCGTTTTTGACATCTTGATATTGTCTGGGAAGATAAAAGCGTCCAAAAGAACGATTTCCATATTTTGAAAGTCAGCCTCTTGTAAGGTGAAGGTTATTCCCGCGGATTGACCTTTTGTGAGTTAATCCTGAGATTACCGTTCACCTGTGGCTCGTGTGCATCTAAATCCTTATCAGTGGCATGGATTATTAATCTGCCTGTGCGTCCGTGCATCTGTGACAATGCGCTTTTAATTGCTTTCCTTATCTTTCCCAACAAACCCGCTCTTTGATGAGCGAGTCGGGGTGACGGGGTACGAGCCCGCATGCAGATATACAAGGCCAAATGTCTTACGTCAACGTTTTATTCTGCCTGTCTCTTGTGCTGGTCGTAATTGAAATCATGATTACTTGAAACGTTCACTTATGTTTGGTCAAATGTTAATCTGCATTGGGAGAATAGTTTTATTATAATCTGTGGTAACATTTAGTGATTTTTAAAAAACTGTTATGGAAAAGCCATTGGAGATTAGGCAAGTGGCTGTGAAAAAGTGATTGAAGATTCATGTTGACAGTATTATTTTATTTGCGTTTTTTTGTGCTGCTTCTACAGATATGATTTTCTTATGGTCTAAAAAAAAAGTCTTGTTTTGTTTGACTGATTACTTCCAACGGACTAACTTCCACACAGTTACTCGAGTAGAAGTTTTCTCAAATAAGGGTATAACATTGTTTCCTCATCAAAAATACACCTCGAGTTGTATTTAGCTTCATTCACACTTGTTTCGTTCATCTTGCGTACATTATTGCCTTCTCTGCTTCTTGTCTGAGCCTCATAAACACTTGGTTTAACGTGACTGTGATTTGTGACATCATAAACAGAGATCCGAAATCTCCTGTCGTTAAATCATCTCCGGAGACTTATTCTGAGCATTTCTGCCTCCAAGTCAGCGTTGCAACTACGACCCGGTTGTCATTGTAAAAAAAAAAAAAAAAATCTTTATTGACCTACCTGGATAAATAAAGGCTAAACAAAATGATAAATAAATAAATTGGCATGTCTGGGGCAAGCTAGCTTTGTTTTTTCCCCCCATGGTAATTCCTTCTGCTGCCAGTAGATGGAGTGCTAATACCAATCCTGATGAGGGAACGCCTGACTGTTAAAAATGCATGGTTTTCAATACATATACTAATTTAATTTGCCAAAGTACAGATACTTGAGCATGTTTAAAGACCAATGACAATACAAAATAATGCGTAATAGTTGTCCTTTAATAGCGTAACATTTTTGGCTTGTCTACCAAATTCTGATCACGATTCAAATCCAATGAATCGCACTGTCCCATATGCCAGCCCATTTCCTTTACATCTGTCTGCTCTTCGATCATCTCAAAAACAGTTTCATGCTTGAATTTCCAAACAGTTACACACTTTCTGACATCTACAGGCGAAAACCTCCCGGAAAAAAAGCCATCGTTGTTGAATGGTCACTATAGATTTCCTTTCAATACTTTTAGGCGTCTGAGCTGGTCCAGACTTTGATTGACACTTGACTGGCAGCACTCCCCTTTTGCACCCGACCGACCACTCATTTCATTTCGTATGCACTTAATACAAGACATGCGTGTGACCATCAGGCTGTGCCGATAATCAAACTTAATCGAATTGTGGTTAAATTGACTGCATGTCGTAATTATGTGGCATTATAGTCTATTTTAGCTGTGATAGCACCAGGTTTGGAGGATTAAACATCTCTTGTGTTGCATGTGTTTTTCGTTTGCAGATGTTTTTGTTGATATATGAACGCGTGAGCAAGCTCGCCTCTCCACAGACCTGTTACTCACCTGCTTGTCTCCATGGAGATTGATACAGTTAAATGCCGTAACGTGGACTATTCCTGGCAAAACAATAACACCTCCATGGAGATGAGAGGTGGCAGACCTTCCACCAGTTACGCAGTGCACCTTTTTAAATAGTAATTGAAGTCATTATTTTTGGTTGACACATATTTATTAAAAACATTTTAGGAAAGATTAGATTGTATTTAAAATCAAGATTGATCGACACAAGTTCTAGTTTAATAAAATGTTGGAACTACTTTTGTGTTACTTTATATTGTGGCCCATGTTTTATACAAAAAAAAGGTTTTACTGGGATTCTCCTGCTTGAGTGTTAACGTGTCAGTAGCATAAAGTAGCTTCAATATTAATAATATATTGCCCAGTTATTTTGACAGGCCTAGTTACAGCTATCAAGCATAACATTTCCAACACTGACATTCAAGTTTTTTCCTTTCGAGTGGGTAAAGATTTGGACGGCAAGTGAAAGTGTTTTTGTACGTTATGACAGCGTATTTGAAGCAGGAGGTTTAGTAGCATTTTGTACCTTTTTGATGTCCTGGATTAGTCCCAGTTTAGTCCTATATTACACACATTATGCCAAATGAACAATACCACCACAAGCGCTCACACAAATCCGTAAACGAACAACTTTGAAATCTGTTCCGTTGATACTTTTTTTTTTTTAACCGAATTTCCCCTCGTGTTTCTCCAGGGAAGCTTTGTGGCAGCCATGACGGCGACTCTGAGGCAGATGGACGACTATCATTACGGCCATCTGATCAGCACCTTTGGGAAGATCAGGAGCGACGTGGTGGTGAGTTCTGCCTTATCACAGCGCCCAATGTCGCAAGCATGCCAGGCGGTCTCCACGGAGTTAGACGGGCTCTCCACATGGACTGCGTGGAGCTCTTTCACCTCAAACGACCTCTGTAGAACCAAACAAATGAAAATAGAAATGCAGTTGTAGTTTGGCAGTGGCGTGAAGGTTAGAACTCTAGCCTTATAGCAAGAAGGTCCTGCAATTTCTGTATGTTTTGTGCGTTACGGTTGACGTTTGATTGTTCTTTTGACGACGTAAGTTTCCTTCAAGTACATTACAGCGAAATGCAGTTTTCGCAATTGCCTTCGTTCTTGTAGCTGGATGTATGCTCCAAAGGTATCCATTTATTGTGTCCATGGCTGGAGTTTTGAGGCCCAACAAGCTAAAAAAAACAAACAAAACACATGTGCTTGGAAAAAAAACTAACACCTAAACTAAAATGACGGATATGAAAATGTTCTTTTTTTTTTGTACCCGTTGGTAGATTTGTTTTAAAGCGTTAAAACAAGCTCACGCCTGACACAAACAGTTCACAGTAACAGCAGGCGCACAGGTTCCCAATTTTATTTTTTACGCAAAGTGCACTGACAACCTTGAGACTACAGGAGCTCTTACAATTATTCATATTTCCACAGAAAACTACTCATAAACAGTGTAGTTTATCTTCAAAAAAGCTCACCATTTACTCCCACATCTCAAGATGTCTAACTGCATGCCTTCTCCTTTCTGCTGTTGCAAATACGAATGCTTTAAAATGCTCCAAAGATCATGAGTTGACTAATAAAAATGTTTGTCGACCACTACGCCATCCACCGATTAATCGACTACACGACTAAAGATCTGCAGTCGAAGTAAATATACCCACAGTACACTTATCTGACAAGACACTAAGGGAAAACTGCAACACCCGACTCATTTCCACAAATCAAAAGCAAGATTAGTTCTGTTAGTCCTTTCCCCCCTCCCTTTTACAACACACTGAAATTGAACTGGGCCTAGTCATACTCTGGCGCGGCGCCTGTAGCATGCTCTCAGTGATAGTGGGTCTTAAGAGAGGCGCATCAGTCTCTGCCAAGAACAAGTGGTGAACGAGGAGGAAAATCCAATTTATGTTCAGGGGTCTAAGGCTACGTTCACACTGCAGGTCGAATCAGATTTTTTTGGCCCAAATGTGACATTTTATTTCATTTCATTTATTTATTCTTTTTTTTTTTTAAATATCCATCCATCTATCTATCCTCCGCATATCCGGGGCTGGGTCACGGGGGCAGCAGTCTAGGCAGGGACTCCCAGACTTCCCCTCCCCAGACACTTCCTCCAACTCCTCCGATGCCCAGGAGGCAGATGCCCGCGCCACCTCAGCTGGCTCCTCTCAACGTGGAGGAGCAGCGGCTCTACTCCGAGCTCCTCCCGTGTGACTGAGTCCCTCACCCTCACTCTGCATCACTGCAGACGCTGCACCGATCCGCCTGTCAATCTCACGTTCCATCCTTCCCTCACTCGTGACAACAAGACCCCGAGATACTCTGAACTCCTCCACTTGGGGTAAGGACTCCCCTCCCACCTGGAGAGGGCAAGCCCCCTTTTTCCGGTTGAGAACCACGGCCTGGGATTTGGAGTGCTGATTCTCATCCCGGCTGCTTCACACTGGGCTGCAAACCGTCCCAGTGCATGTTGCAGGTCTGGGTTTGATGGAGCCGACAAACAGCTGAGATGAGAGCCTGTGGTCCCCAAACCGGAAACCCCCCCCCCCGACCCCTGACTGCACCTAGAAAATCTGTCCAGAAAAACATTGAACAGAAACCGGTGACAAAGGGCAGCCTTGGCAAATATTTATATTATTTATTGTATTTTTTTAATGTATTATTATTATTATTATTTCCTGTCCGTGTGAACAGCCCAAATCTGCTTTTTTGTTGTTGTTTTTTTTAATTCAACCCACGCAACTTTCACATGTGGTTCTAAATCTGATTCAGCCCTGATCTTGTGACTGCATTCTGAACACGTACATCACATTTATCTGACTTTTGCTCTGGAATAAAACAGGTGCCACATTTTTTTTTAATTGGAAAAAAATGGGAATTAAACCGAAAAACCTTCCAAACGCCTGGACAGACAACTGCAACAAAGCTAGAAAGTGCAAACAAAAAAAAAGGTGAAGTTTTACACTGAAATGGTTTTGTAAAGTGTGACAAAAAATAAATATTTTAGTATGAATAAATTATTATCCTTGCCCAAAAAAAACCAGCAAGTTGGAAATATTTTAAAATGGTTAGAAATAATAATATTAACCTTGATTTGTTCTGTTCAGTAAAGAGAAAAAATAAATAAGTGGAACAAAGACTAATTTCATTTTAAGGTGCACAAGCTCACTTTTCTGGTGGAGGGCTTTGCCACCTGCTTGTTGGTAGAGATGGTATTGTTTTGCCTGGAATGTTTCAAACTAATTTGGACTGCATTTATTCAATTGCAGGGTTTTTGTTTTTTTTTTGTCTCCATGAACATTGAACAGATACGTCCTACTTTCGACGAAGCCCACATGCAAACCTCTGTGGGGGAATCAATCCATTTTAATGTCACCCACTGGTCAAACAACCACAAGAGCAAACACAGATTTTGTACCAAATGCAGGCACAAAAACTTGAAGAATAAAGGCACACATTTGTATAAATACCCCAGAATGCTAACGGCAGCTGCGGGCGACCGTGAGGCTGGCGATACTTGCTGCATTTCGACAGAACAATCCATTTACTTGTCCACGACGTCCGTTAAGCCTCAGTTGTGACTCGACTTGAATTAGTTGTTCACCAGAAAACATCTCAAAAGAGGGGAAAAGTTTGAATCGCCATGAGTTTTCCCCCACGCCAAGCCAAGCCCCCAGCTAGTTTCTCTTGTCATACTGTTGAATGTTCCAGGCAAAGCAATACTATCTCATCATGGAAAGTTACATAGTGCCTCTTTAAAAGCATAACACAACTTTTAAGTATGGCGTGACGTGAAAGAAGAATGACTTGCAAATAAAAATGTAAACGCCAGCTTTTCCGTGTGAGGTTATATTTATTGTAAAAGTGTCAACAAAATTCAAATGATCACAGTTTGCCGAGGCTGCTTTCGGGGGTGGGGGTGGGGGGAGAGGGGAGGGGGTGGGGGAATATGCTGCCAGACGATTCATTTCTCCGACAATTTAGTTTCCACAAAGAATTTCCAAATGAAGGCGGCTGAAAAGGCGGGCATAAGTACACTCCGCACCGACCGTGACATTGACGACGTTCATTGACGTTTTTTCTCCCCCTTGTTCTTCCTCTTTTCGTTATACAGTATACAATGGGAAAAGTCATCTGAAGGCACTATAAAAGCAACACATTTTAAGCACACATTGATTGTAGGTATAAAGTTACGGCGTGATGGATTGTCATGGTCCAACGAATATATTTAGGATTCATTTCCCATTGTTTCGATGTGACTTGTACTGAGGAAACAAGTGGGATTGCCATTTCAATGTGACTTCTTGCAAAAATAAAATGAAAAATGAATGAATGAGTCTTTGCTATGGGATATTTACTAAAACTAGATTCAAGACAGTTTTGGGCAAATAAGATAAGATAAAAAGTGATTTCAATGTTAATCTCATAAATGGCAGTGATTTAAAGTTTGTATTTTTTAACACCAAAAAGAGTCACATTTATTTCTACAAAGTCTGAACGCCACAGGCTTTTACTGACAGAGGATGGGCCCTATTGTCATCTAATTTATTTCAGTCCTTTCCTTTAAAAACCTTCATTGCACTTCCCACAACGTGAAATATTTGAGTGAAATATAATCTACTCGGTTTGTCTTTCAATGCCTGTTTCACCTTGGCTGCTCTGAGCTGCAGAGCACAAACTCCACATTTCGTTTTAGATTCCTCACAGCTTTGAGATGAACTTGAAAACCGTGTTTGTTTTTTGCAGGATTTCCTCATGGAAACGTTTATCATGTTCAAGAACCTCATTGGGGAAAACGTCTACCCTTCGGACTGGATTATAATGAACATGATGCAGAACAAGTAAGTACAAACTACATTGGACAAACGGGTCACGCTGGTTCAATTATCGACTTATTGTTCAACTGATGAGTCATGACCGTTGTTGTTCTGGGTTAAACGTTAGATTCTGCAGAACATATCATTCAGACTTATGCTTATGACCCATAAAACGTAGCTACTATTCTTTTTTTTTGATTGTGCTATTTATTTACTGCATATTGTATTTAATTTGCTGTTCTTCGGGTGTTTGTGTGTATTTTAGCGCCTCCTGCTCGTTTCCATCGAGATAGACGAGTTCAGGGGGTGTAAATAGAATATTAGAGCAGTTTATACAATGTTTGCATATGTGGTTACAAAGGTAGGATTTAGTTTGTGGTAAATTTGCAGTAAAAGTCCAGTTTAAAGTGCGCATGACAGGTTTTCGTGAGTTTCTGATTTTGACTTTATTTTGTTGGAGAATACCTGTTGTAAATATAGCGTCAGTTTGTGAAGAAAAGTTGAAAAATAGGTTGAAAATGAAGAATTTTGAGAGTTTAGAGAGCTCCAAAATAAACTGACTTCACAACGAGAGACTGAGACACACAAAAACATTTTCACACATTTATTAAACATTAATTCTACAAAATATAGGTGTTTTCCCATTTTTGTATTTGTAAAATAATAAAACGTTTTGAAAGTGTTCCAAAGTGGTTTCTTGGGAACAGTTATTGCATTTCCTAGTGTGATGTCATTACTTACAATCAGGAAGTAAAATTATAAACATAAATTAGGATAATATTTAACCATTTTAGCAGAAATTATATAATACTGCAACTCCGACCTGTCACAATCAGAAAAGGTTAATCATCTTAAGACTCTCTTTTCTTCTCCTCCCACTTACGAAAACATAGAGTGCTACTGCTTTGAACAATCCACATTTGTTGCTTGGAAACTGCAGCCAGGAGTGACTCTGGGCTTTTTCCAGTGGTATTCTCCCCATGCAAATATCTAAACGAGGCCCCAGCAGTGCAGCAATCAGATGAGCAGTCAGCACAAACAATCCCATGAATTATAGATGCCTCCGTGCCACGCCGTGTGCTAATCTACAAACTTACTCTCAGCAATTCTTTATTTTGTACTTGTCAGACTGCTCCACTCGTCCTGTTTTATTGATGACAACCTCGTCGGATCCTCTTTTTGCTTTGTGTGTTGTGTTGCGTTGTGTGCGTGCGTGTGTAACATCCGAAAATAAATGACGTTCGCTTTTTGTGTCTTAGAGGTTTAAAATTATCTGGGTGTTTTTAGAACTGCATTTTAGTACTGTTTATACGCAGATTTTAATTGATACTGAAACTACAATAGAAAATGTATGTTAAAAAAATCATATAAATATAACATTTTAATCTGTATCAAAACTAGTATGAGACCACATGGCAATACTGAAGCTGAGCCATTTACTTTATTTTGAAATAATTTGAAATGTTGGTAATATATTGCAATACTATGTTTACAGATTATTTTTGTAAACTTTAATTTAACTTTTTCCACTTTGAGTTCTTTTTCTTTCTTTTTTTTTTGTTTTGTTGCTATTTATTGGTTTTTTATTAGAGCGTAGAACAGCAAAAATAGAGCAAACAACACAACAACAACAACTGAAGGAAAAACAAAACAAAACGCACACAAATAACGATCTGGACCAGGGAGAACATAAGGTAAGTAAAGGCGTAAAAGTAGAAAATATGGGCATCAGAAAAAAAATAAAAAAAATAAGAAAAATAATTGGAGCATATTAATTCGGAATAATTGTCTATTTTTATGTTGAGTCCTGAGGTTATTTTTTCCATTGTACGTATGTCTGTTATGATATTAGTCCAGTCCTTAATCGTCACAGCGGTTTTGAGTCATCCATTAATTACCTTTGATTTCTAGCATCTTTTGAAGCATTTGTTTTGTTTTGATGTGAGATTACATTAGCTATTCAACCTCATTCCACCCGCCCCCACTTCAGCCTTTTCTAATATGGATCGGCACTTCCGTTGTATCGGCACGTCCGTTATATAAGCAGTCCGTGTATCGGCGCTTCCGTTGTATCGGCACCTGTCTGTATCGAACTTCCGTTGTATCGGCGCTTCCGTTGTATCGGCGCCTTCCGTTGTATCGGCGCTTCCGTTTGTATCGCGCTTCCGTTGTGTTCGGCACGTCCGTTTTATTGGCAATTCCGTTGAAGAAAAAAAAACCAACTTGCTTTTGAGACTCATACAAACGGAAGAGGGAATAGCGTAGCGCAAGGCATTTACGGAATAAGGTGAATATAAACTAGATACTCTTTGCCGTGTAAGCTTTATTGAAAAGGAGAAATCATATAGTTTATTTGGTCTTTTAATGGCCGTAAACTGGGGGTAAAGAGTGAGAGGAGACATCATTTTGCTGTTGTTTGTGGCTTTGTCTTATCAACTACGATCATGACACTGCCCTTTCACGCATCTGGCTCTAGATTGCCCTCTGTAATCGACCAAAACATTGTCTAAAAGGAGGTGTGGCTTGCAAAACTGGTGAATCCATAGGAAAAAAGCTTGGTCAAATACTTTCACATTTGCTTTAAGGTACACAATATACTTCATCCGGCAATTATTTCTGCCTCCACTGCGTCATACACCTCTGCACTCTCTCCATACACTTTTCGTTCTATATATAGTTGACAGCGAGAGATTAATTGCACATTCACGGTCAACACATTCATCCTTATCAGGCTTTTAGGGCATTGTTTAACTTCAAAATTTGCCTTGTCAAATGCGTGAGTCATTCTCTTTGTACTGGCAGTCCATTTCGGTAATGTAGGTGTTAGCTTCTCGGCTCATTAGCCTAACTCCCGCATGTTTGATCAGTCGTTTGCTTCTTCCATAGCGACAGCCCAAGGTGATCCATTCAGACCAGCGGAGGGTTTTGTAGAATTAGTGCATTGCGTTCGTAAAAACTAAAGCTAAACTATTTTATCTAAAGTGTGTAAATAGTGTAAAATCATGTGCGTTTTTTCTCTTTGTGCATTCACGATACTCTTTTTTTTTTTTTTTTTTTTGTGTGGGCGAAATAGGGATTCGTTTGGGTAATTGTGACTGCGCAATTGAACAAATGAGCGCGAACATGTGGGGCAGGTTGTGGGTTAGATGTGTAAAAGAATGAATCCGAGCAACGCTAAAGTCCTGCTCACAGTTTATGGAATGTGAATCACTAGGACTCAAGGGTTTTTTTTTAAAACATAATTTCTAGGACTGAACCGATTAATTGGACTTTTCAACCATTTATAGAGTTAGTACATATTTTTATCATAGTAGTCGTTGCATGGACTTTACAGACTGTGAAACTCATGCCAAAATAAACCACTTGTCAGCATCTAAAAGCATTCAGTTCATATTATTAGTGTGTGAAAATATCAATATATCGTGATGCTAAATTTGGTGATACGGTAGCGATATCGTGGCTATCGATATATCGCCATGTCATTCTTGGTGCTCTTCTTTTATTGCTTGTTTTAAAGAAAGGAAACTTGACTAATTTGACATTTTGACTGTTTTGATGATTAAAATGGGTGCATTTCATTTTGAGTTTGCGCAGGTTTTGGTTTTAACAAAGAAAAATGCTGTTGAAATGTGTAAAAAATAGTGGTATACATCGCAGAATATCATGAGCAAAATCGTGATTTTTGTCGTATCGTGGGCCGTGTACCGCGAGGGACCCTGTGATTCCCGGCCCCAGTTCGTATTTTCAGTCTTCTCTCAAATACCATTGCTCCCGAACATGTTTAAAATGTCCAAACTTAAATTGCAACCAAACCTTTTTTCATAAATTGTTCAGCCGTAGTTTTGATGGGAACATTTTTAACTCGTCACACTTTTCCCGATTCCCAAAAACAATATTTTCTACTACAGAAATGTTTGGCAAAGTTACAGAACTAGATGTTGGTAACTTTTTGACCCAACAAACATTTCTATATTTCCGAGCTTTGTCCTGTTTTATTTCATTTCGCTTTTGTGGAAAATGTCTATCCTCTCCCGGCCTGGACCATAGAGCTCGTATTGTTACAGTGGCTTTAATTGACGTTATTTGTTGAAATATCTGTGCTGCTGGAGTTCAGCTCGGTGACAGCAATTTGCCTGCGGCGGTCCACTTAACTACTTCATGGAGTGCATCGCCTGCGGGTCTTGCTGGGTCTCTCCTTTGTTGGTCCTCCGATGCGATTGCTGTTCCCATTTGATTTGTTTTGACGAATGGAAAGGTGGCGTTTTGGTGCTGCATTTCCATTCTATTCGTGTGACATAATACAAGTCCTGTAATATAATTTATAGTGGCCTTTTAAAACTCCCCAACATCACTTTTCAGACCAGATTTAGACATTTTTAGACATATTTTTGCATTTTTAGACCTGATTTTTGCATTTTTGTACTTGATTTTTGCATTTTTAGACCAGATTTGAGCATTTTTGGACTAGATTTTTGCATTTTTAGACCAGATTTAGGCATTTTTAGACTCTATTGGAGCAGTTCCGATTTTTGAGGAAGAAATTTGACTGTTTTTCTTGTTGAATGTCTGTATTGTTTATGATCATAAACTCAATACTGAAAGCCTTTTTTTTTACTTTAACTAAAGGAATCAAGATTGATTGATAATAGGAAAACAATTGTGATAAATGTTTTGCCGTATTTGCTTTGTTTGCTTTCTCAACATTTTCTCAAAAAGCTTTCACAGGAAAACAACATTATCCAATCTGCTCAATATGATGTTAAATTATTTAATTAACTCCACTTGCATGCATACATACATATATTTATCTGGGACATTATGGCTCGAAATATACCTTAGGAACATAAAGATCTAATTAAATTGGTCCCACACACACCAAAATGTACCATCTTGCACGTAACATATTTTACACTTATCTATATATGAAAACACTGTAAGATTCAACACTTGAAATACATTTTTTTCCAACATATGTAAGCAAGCTACACAATAGTTTTTTCCAATTCACCTGCGCTATGTCTTGCCTTAAATTTGCAATCCATCTAAAGGTCCATGGAAAGATGAGGGAGCGGTCTGGTCTGGAGATCTGTGCTCTGAGAAAGTGGGCCAATTTGATCAAGTTTGTGTTTTTTGTTTGCGTGCCAGGTTTAGCGGGTTTTGGTACCGCGTGTGCAGCTGTGAACGCAGCCCTGGCGACACATTTGATATTCTTATTACGTCACATTAGAGAATATCCCCGTAGGTATTTCCTGTGTTTAGACGTTTCTTGCTACAGTGCCCTCACCCACGCGCAGTTGTTTCATGTCCACACATTATGATGGTTCCACTAATGAGACAGGCTTCCGCAGTAGCAGCAGCAGCCGCCGCCGCCGCGCTCGTGCCTCCCACACGCACTTCTCCGCCCCTCGCAGCACACTTCCTCTCGATGGTAAACTGATTCGGAGGCTCTAATTGCCCCGGGGAGAGTGGCATCAGGCTGGTTTACCACTGCCCGGGGTCCTGCTAACTCTGTAACCCCGACTTGGCAGACTGGCTAATTGGCAGAAATGGACGATAGGTCTTGATGCAGGGTGGGTTTCTTTACTAGGTTTTACGGTTGAGCGACAACTAGGGAATGAACTTTACTTTACTTTTTTTCATTTCAGCTAATCTAATCTTTATCATACACAATTGACTTTTGACTTTTCCCTTATCAATACGTGCCTGTAGTTGTATTTTTATTCAGTCACGGTTGTTTCGTTGATCTTATTTAAAAGGTCGTCCTTCTGTTTCGTTGCCAGTGGTGTAGTGGTTTAAGGCGTTCCAGATATGTGGGTTTTACCATTTACCAGCATTTGCCAAATCCCTATGTCCTGGCCAATAAAACCTTTGGCCTTGCAATCCTGCCTGTCTTTTAAATCCATAAATCATCTGCAGACTGGTTGTGAGCATTTCTGCCGTTAAATTCCGTTCTTTAAAACGTTAACTTTTTTAACCAAAAAATAGACTGAAATAAAAGCATGTTTTTCAGGATTTTTTGGTTGCTTTTATTGCACTTAAAGACATACTGTAGACCAACTTACATTCTTACTGAGAATGGGCTGCATCTCCACAAACCTGGCGTGTGAGAACTTTATTTCATCATCAGATATGATCCAAAAAAGCCAGCAGAATACATTTTTGCTCTCGCACTAAGTCTTTGAACTCACTTTGAAACCTGCTTTTTCCAAGTGGTGAGGAAAAAAAAGAGATTTGACATTTTACGGAGACAACAGCTGCTGGCTTCTTCATGCAGCTGAACGGGTTGAGTGAAGATTAGCATGCCAAAGCTCCCTGCTCTTTAGCCTGGCTGCTCTGGATACGCTGAATCACTGTACAATAACTGCACTCGTCATCAGCGGGGGCACGAACAATGATGATTGGCAGAGCTTTGATTGTCCTCAAGTAGACCGGGATTTAACTACTACGGCAGCTGGTAGTGCGGTGCAAAAACTGGATCACAAATCATCTGCAAATTTACTGGCACCTGGCGGGAAATGGGATATATGACTTTAGCCCTAAAACTTTATGGCTGTGCTGTGTAACTTTTCTGTTCACCTGCTTGTCGTCACACAGAGGTTATTGCTCTGCCTGGGATATTCCACAATATGGAAAAAACTACTTCTTAGATTTGTATGGCAAAGTAAAAAACAAAACAAAAAAACAACTTGTATCTACTTCAAAACTCTACCATTATCAAAAGAAAAAGGAGGTTGGGGTTTACCTTGTGTAGAAAAAAAGACTTCAAATCAGAGTGTTGCTGTACTGGTGTGATCCAGAATATGAAGCTCAGTGGAAACATAGTGAGCGTAGTGTGGTGTCAGGGGTTCCTGTACAGGCTTTACTGGCAGATGACAGAACGGTTGAGTCATCTGGAGCAACTGAAAAATCCTTGGGTAAAATCTGTGCTTGCAACATGGAAGGAGCTAATCAAAACAAAGATGTTAAAATCATAAACTGGTTTGTACCAAACAGCACCAAACTGAGATTTCAGGTATGAGATTATAAACTCTTTGCGTAATTCTCTAAGGCCAGAGCAAGTTTTACTTTATTGCAAACTAACCGGAGTGCCGCTGTAGTATTTATGGACTAATACTGATACATGATTTATTTAAAGCACAACTAAGTAACATTGTCACCTTATTGAACCGCCCCGCGATGGTTAAATATTTAGTTTCGGGGGGTTTGAACTGTCCCTCATCGCCCCCTGCTGTCTCTGGGTGGAAAACCAGCCTTGCAACATTTGCCAACATCGACCCGAAGACAACTCTCCTGAGAAACCCTGACTCTTTTATATGTGATTATATTTCCTTACTAAAATTAAAAACGAACCAAAAAATAACTCGTTTGGGTCTGTTCTTTGTCAGCGTGTTTTCTCAAGCATGCTGCAGGGGGAGCTCTATGACTAAAGTTACTTTGTTCTTTTGTCGTGTTTTAATTTGGATTTCAGTTAGTGAAGTACTGACAGACTTTTACTTGTTTGAAGCTAAGGTACGCGGCTAATTTTAACATCTTGCACCACAAACACTTTATTGAGAGTGTTTTATTCATAATCAGGACCAAAAAAAGTGTTAAAACAGCATTTAGAGCTTTTTTTTGTTCTTTTTTTGCTTGCCCTAGAATACATCTCCCCGTGCTTTTGAATATACTTTACAAACATTACACCCTTACGTGGGCATGAGCTCCATTTTGTTTGTTGAAGACCAAACCAAGTGGCCCACGCTGTTTTTAATTACAGGTAAGAACAGAATAGGAGAGTGTTTTTGAGTTGAGAGGATGAAAGCCTGTCTGTGCTGCAGAGGCTGGTCCTTGACAGACTCATTAGAACTGGCTTACATGAGTGTGATATTGAATGGGACCTGTTTAGAGTTCACTTTAGTCCGGCTCCTTCAGGATTAGTCGAGAGGGAGAGGCAGAAGAAGAGCGCAAAGACAGACAATACGGCCCGCTTTACTTTACAACAAAACCACCACTAACATGCTGTCTTAACCTGACTTTGATGTGTTTGCGAGACTTTTCCTAATGCGATATTATTTAACAGCCCAGTGAGGATAGGAATGCATTCATGACGTGCTTTTTGGACACTCATTACTTTACATTGTTCATCGCGGCGTGTGTTCGTCTGGGTAACGCAGTGTAATAAGCAATTTCAGACATTTGTTTGCGCCAGCCCTCCTGAAATTGATTTTCAAATTGCGTTTAAACAATTACGTATGTTGCCGTGGAATTTCCATTTGGTCGTTTCTGCGCTTGTGCCGTTTTAAAAAAAATGTTTTTCGACTCAAAAGGCAGTCATCCGGACAATGTTTTAAAAGTCGATACGTTTTAACTTCCGTCCAAAGTCCAATGTGTGGCCTAGACTTCTCTCTAAATCGAAAAAAGTTAGATAAAATACAAGCTTATGAAACTAGATACATAGACACAGATATTTTTGTTAGGAATGGAGAACTGAGAATCGTTAAGGAACAAGATCGATGATTGATAAGATCCGATCAATTCCTACCCCTAGTTCTGAGAGGCAAGACACTTCACCGCACAGATTGACAGTCTTGCTTCCAACAGTCTACCCCAGGGCAACTGTGGCTTTTTAAAGGTTGAGTGAATGAATAATGCATTGAAAGGCGCTGTTCAAATCCCATTACGTCATCGTCATCTTCATCAGTTTGAGTTCTTCCACCGCCAACGACTAGCGGTGCGTTCGAAGCGTTTGCAAAAGGGGGCTGCGTTTGGGGATTGATTTTTTTTTTTTTACCACGATCAAATACCACCAGCCTTTCCCTTGTGTATGCCTGTGCTGGAGTTGTTAATGTGTCGAGCGCTCCCTGGACATTACCCAGAGTGCTGTTCTGTTTGTATCCCCCCCATCCCCTGTCGCTACTAAAGATGGGCAAGATTAAGACTTTTTTGCTTTTTTTAAACGAGTCCCGGGACTGTAATAAAAATGATTGGTGCAATAAGGTTACTCGGGCCACTCTATCAAGACGTGCTGCTTGAATATTTGGTACACATTTAGAATAATTACACCATAGCAAAAGTGGGAAAAATAAGATATGCTGAATAAATGGGTTATGGTATTTATTAAGTTGTTAATCTCATTATGAATTCAGTCTTTTTTCATGATTTATTGAGGCTATTAAATGTGTAGTTGCCAAATATTTGAATTTTATTGCATCATATTATGGTATGTTATGTAAAACTATTCAAACTATACTTTAATAGTTTGAATAGGTGGTATTAATAGGAATATCTTTTTTTATATGTAGCTGTTGTTATTGTAGCATTAGCAGTAGTAGTAGCATTAGCAGTAGTAGTAGCATTAGTAGTAGTAGTAATAGTAGTAGCAGCAGTAGTAGCAGTAGTAGCGGCAGTAGTAGTAGGAGCAGTAGTACCATTCGTAGTAGTAGCAGCAGTAGTAGCAGCAGTAGTAGCATTAGCAGTAGTAGCAGCAGTAGTAGCTGTAGTAGTAGTAGCAGCAGTAGTAGCAGCAGTAGTAGCTGTAGTAGTAGAAGCAGCAGTAGTAGCAGCAGTAGTAGCAGTAGTAGTAGCAGCAGTAGTAGCAGAAGTAGTAGTAAGTTATATTAAAGATCCTTGTTCAGACTTTTTAAAGTAGTATTTACACATTTTAACCCTGGTATAAAAAATAAACTTATATTTATTCTCCATCCTTGTAATTATGTTTTTTGAAAAGCACTCACATTTGAGTACATCTAGTATACTGTCAGTATTTCTCGTTACTCTAATTCTCCAGTCATAGTGCAGTGCTCCCTAGTGGCTGTAATGGTATCTTGTCATCTGGATGTCGAACGTGCCCCTCTGAAGAGTGATCGGATAAGATCAGATGCTCGTATCACCATTTTTTATCAAAGTCATTATCACTCCGCCGCAGGGAGGACGGAGGCCGATCTGTCACACGCACGTTCTCTGTTCCCACCATGATCCACTCTGCTGTTTTTTATAATCCAAATAATCACCTTTTGTCATGATTATTCCAATTAAAGCCGCAGTTGACCAAAGAAATTCTAATAAATACATTAAAAAAATTAGATTAAATAGATTAAATGAAACAAAAAAATTAAATTATTAAAATTATTTTAAATGAATTTAAAATGAATTAAAAATTGATTAAAATAAATAAAATAGTCAACTAAAACTCCAGTGACCAATATATTGACTAGACGACTGAAGGCCCTAATTTTGATTAATTGTTGCAGCCCTAACAGTCGGATCAATGTTTTTACTACTAACGGGGGGAAAAAATACTAATGGATGGGAATAAATGTTTCCTTTCTGCGCTTTTCCTCAGTTCAAGTGCATCTGGGTTTTTTTGTTTTTGTTTTTTCCTGCAACATGGAGTGTGCCTAGAATGTTCTACAGTTTGCCATTTATTTATAGTATCTCCATGGTGAAAGGCTGATCTTTGACACCAGTGATTGAATTAAAGCTGTCACACAGAAAAAAAACAACCCCATCGACTGTTAATCTAAAACATCCTTGACATTTGCACATTTACCACTTGGCCTTTTGCGTTCATGATGGACAAGTGTGGTGACATTTGCATTTATTGTCTCTTGTAGAACACATAAGGATCAGTAACTCAACCCAAAACAGAGCCACTGAAGATGTCACTCTCTATTTCATGGTATTTCCTCTGAACATTGTTGACATGCTCTCGGCAGCAGGATAAACAGATTTCCGATTAACAACGTGTACAAGCCATTAGCGTTAAGTTGATTGTGCTCATCTGGAAGCTTTGATTTTACAGTACATCAAAAGCCTCGTCTAAGTATATTAATGTGTTTTTTTTGGCAGAGTTGAGCTATAAATTCGTCCTTTGTTGTGTCGGGGGACTGCAGATGAAAAGTCGCAGAAGTTAAATCCTGCGCATCTGTTCTTTTGTAAGATGAATGAATTTGTGAATTTGTCCCTGAAAAATATTTTGAACAAGCAAAATGTATTCTTTGCTGAATGATTTCCACACAGTGAAAGGAGGAGATTAGGTATTTTAAAGTCAAGTAGTTCCTTGATCTCACAAACTCTTTGTTAACGTTGTTAACGTCCACATGCAATCATCTTTTAGAAGAACCACACAGTTATTAGATGTGGTTTCAAGTCCGGTTTAATGTTTAAAAAAAAAAGAAAAAGAAAAAAGTAATTTACCTCAGCTTTAATGCAACTTTTCCAGTCCATCAAATGGTTATTACCATGGAGATTGCTTTGCCATAAATATTCCACATTATGGCATCAAACGTGTCTATTCTGCTCTTATTCAGATTCATGCAGATGTTTTTATATTGCTCGAACAATAATTATATTAAAGAATGTCATGTGCGATTCGGGTTTTCATAATGTCAAATCTTAGTCTTTGTCTTGTCGTTTTACTGAGAAGAAACATCACAATTGAGCAAATATTCACAATTAATGACATTGATATTACTCTAGTATGTGACCTGCTTTATGAAATCAAACTTTCTGAATGAATAAAGTATTTTTGACTACAAGATAAAAAAATAACTTCAGATTTATGCTTGTTAGTAGTTGGTAGGAGTAGTAGTTTGTAGTTGTATCTGTAGGATTTGGTGTAAAATAATAGTACTTTCTTTCAGGCCTGCACAATATGAGAAAATGTACTTTTAACAGTAGCAGTTGTACAATTTGTTGCTTTTTTTGCGCCTCCCCAACTGCTAAGCCATACATCCCAAATTCTAAATGGGACGATTTCGCTCATGCACAGCGCCTCATTTAAATTTAATCACGCTTTTGTTGTTCGAGCGATTTCTGTTTGGAGTGCGGACCTCTCCCGCAGCGACACTTTTTTATTCTCCCCCCCACACACACACACACACAACACACGAAAGCTGAGATTGAACTTGGCCGAGTGACATTTTGAATTCATTAGCCGCTCTTAACTTCCCCCGGGAGTGCAAACGTTCAGTTGGAGCGCGGTTGAGAGTGGTCACATGGATGAGCGCAGAGCCTTAACACCGTGCATCTTTAAATATAGTCGATGTAATTGAATAAACAGGTGCGATAATGGCGGGTTTTCGACCTTGGCTTTATCGCTGCACGCCAGCTCTTCGGGAACGGTATGTAAATGAACAGCGATCGTTAGCCAAGATGCTCTTTCAACTCAATTAGCATCTGCTGATAACATCACATTAGCATATGCCCACTGCATCTGACGAGGGTCTGAATATAATATGCTACATGTTAAAAATGTTGTCTCCTGATATGCTATAGCCTTGTAAATTTCAAATGTTTGGGACGGTTATAAGTCCGTAAAACACAACACAATAAATTGAAACAAACAAAACAAATGACAAAAAACAAAATAAACGACAAAAGAATGGCTGTATATGACTTCTTTCTTGTCAGGAAAATGTTTGACTTCACACAGTATAATGTGAAAAATATCTATCTGTGACGAAAATGAGAATGAGTGATATTACAAAATTGTTGGATTTGACCTATAAGGAAGCAACTACCAGAGTCAATTTCATCCAATCAGAGAGGTGGACGATAACCACGTGGAAAGAACTGTCCATGGCAGTTGACAGTTCACATTTAAACATGTATCGGACTCATGGTTCAAAAATAGGAACGGACAAGGCAAGTTTATTTGTAGAGCACAATTCGTACACAAGGCAATTCAAAGTGCTTCACACAAAAATTCATTAAAATCACAAAGACATGGCAGAAATCACAAAACCTTCATTTCCATTCATTGAATTTAACAATTTTGCTGACAATATTTATTTGACATTGACAGTGTAACAGATGTCTCCGGGATGGGCACTGGGCTACATCGCTTTTTAGTTTTGTTTTTTTTTTTTTTTTTTGCTTTTAGATTGTATCCTCAGATATGAAGCCAAACATGCATACTCCAACTATTTTTTTGCACTACTGTTTTTATTTTTGATTTTACTACTACTAAAACTAGATTAGATATTATTAATCGACTAAAAAAAGACTATGTGCTCAGGGTACATATAAAAATGACAAATGGCTGCTGGAGCAAAGGTACTTTAGTCGCGCCTGGTTTTACAGGCTGGTACTTTAAACCTCCTTTTAAATTCATTGTTAAGAGGATGGGAGTCGTCTTGCTCGATTTTTCAATCCCGCAATAAAAAATTTGTAATGATGTCTTGGCGTTCTACAATTTCCACCATTATTCAATTTTAATAAGCAGATTTATTTTTTTTGAGACAGTTTGACCGGCAAAATGAATGATAACGAAGCAGAATCTCCCCCATCGCCGCGGTACGAGGGGTCACCTTGTGTAGGCCTAATTAAAAAGTGAAGCGGCTCAAAGTTAAGTTTTGTCTGGCTAAGCAGAACATGGGTGAGACCCTCATTTCCAGAGATCATTAGCCGCTTGCTCCTCTTGATGAAGAATCGCGGCGAGGAGGTGCGTTGTTTGGTTTTGTTTTCTGCCGCTCCCGAGGTTTTTCCTGCAGACTTTGAAATGAATGTCGAACACGGCGCGAACTGACGTTTTTATTGCACCAACTAAACTCCATTCATTTGGGTTGTTGGGAGCAATATAGATGAGCTAAAGAGCGGTTTAGTCCTAACGTCAGAACAAATGGCTTTCGAGAGGGCAGTTTCAGTGCTATCGACTATACGCTTACGTTGGCTTGCTTTTTGTGTCTTTCGAAGTTAAAAAAAAACCACATTGAAAAACATGTCGTATTTTTTTTTGTATCGTTACGGTGAAACTCGGCACCATCTGTCTTCCGTCTGACGTGTCGCATGTATTTTCTACAGACTTTTGAAAATGCAAATGTTTCATGGTTTGAGCGACTTTAACAGAACACGTTCATAGATTTGATTTTGACGCTCTTAAGTCTCCAATAATATTATGGGGAAAAAATAAGAAGAAAAAAAAAAAGAAAAACATCTCCATGGGGCCAAACATCTAACAACAAAATGTCATTCTTTTTTCCCTGAATATTGTATTTAGCAAAAAGATGTATCATTGAACATTCATCTTATTTGTTTCAGTATTGACCCGTTTAGTCCTCAAGTGATCCCAGAGCAGAGAGCTGGTTCTGCAGGTGTACTAAACGGTGTCCATGGTTTCCACGCTGTAGAAAACATTATCACCAAGTCATTATCTCTAAAGGTGCACCGTGTGACTTTTCTGGACATGTGATTGCTTCGCTAAAGTCACTGTACTTTAAAGTTGGATAAAAGCAAAGCTGACGGCGGTAAACTACTTTGGTTTTCATGATTTCTTTTTTGGTAAGTGTTAAAAGCATCTATTAACGTTCAAATGTTATTTTTCGTTCCCAGGCAGCTCAACAGCTTTTTCTATCATTTCTCTATACAATTATAGAACCAGCAGTTAGAACATATGGACTGAGCAGTGATTCCATTTTTAATTGTGATTAAATGCATGCTATAAGTGTGATTAATCATGATTAATCGCATGTTGCGCAAAATGGTCAATAAACGTTATATTAAAGCCTTTTTGTAACCATAAATAGCCCTTTGTTTTACCTTTAGTCCTAAATATGTTGTAGAATTTACCCAGTGTTGTGCTTTTTTGAGTTTAATATGATTTTCATTTATCTGGGATAAATTATTATTTAAAATTGTAGTCTAAAGTCCAAATGATAATAATAGGCTCAGTATTTACTGAGTTATTACTATAATAATACAAATATTTATATTCTATATTCTGTTTTATTTTCAAATCTGCTCCCTATAAGCCTAATACAAGACTGGCGGAGCCCTGGTGCTGTCCCGGTGCTGTCCCGGTGCTGTCCCGGTGCTGTCCCGGTGCAGTCCCGGTGCAGCCCTTGTGCAGCCCTTGTGTAGCCCTGGTGCAGCCCTTGTGCAGCCCTTGTGCAGCCCTTGTGCAGCCCTTGTGCAGCCCTTGTGCAGCCCTTGTGCAGCCCTTGTGCAGCCCTTGTGCAGCCCTTGTGCAGCCCTGGTGCAGCCCTGGTGCAGCCCTGGTTCAGCGCTGGTTCGCAGTTCAACGTTCCTCGTGTCTCACTCTAGTTTAAATGAAGACTTCAGTTGGCCTTTAGAGGGAAACTTCACCAACATCTGTTAAATGTTGAATATCCCACATGATTTGGTGTGTTTTAACTGACCATTCTCACATGCTTGAAAAAAAAAAAAGCTTTAACGGCCCGTGGCTTTGTGCTGTTTTTATCTGCATCATTAAGTACTTCTCTTTGGTTAACTAGGCAGGATAAGTTCACAGAGGAGCTGTCTGTCCCGTTAGAGCGCACATATGTCCTGCTCCTAACAGGAAATGGAATGGATGCATTTTTGAACATTTTTGGCAACATACAAAACAAACAAGACTAACGTGCCAACTTCTGTCATACACTACCTCTGTCCTGCTCTCAAAAAGCTTTTATTCTTTCTAGTTTATGTTACCGTTCGTCTAGAGTACGTTGATAGTATGGTACATGTTATGCAAATGTTGTGTCGGCCTCACAAAACCACCAGTTTCAAATTTCCAGATTTGTGACATCAAAGATAGAGAGGTTTTCTGGGTGTTTTTAAGTTCATAATAATAAAATCCATCAAACAGTCTGTTGTGTATTTAGGTTACTTCCTTTACCATGAAGAACCTGAACTCGCACGACCCCATTACTCATTTGCCGCGTGTAAACGCCGTAAGACTTTTCTATCGCTAATACACTGTGTATGCCGTGTTAAATATAGGCATAAATATGGAATAATGGGTGCGTAAACAAACCCTGATGCAATTTTTTATGAAAGGTGGAATCCACGAGTTGGATAATGGCACACGGTAGTTTAGCAAGGAAATTAGCATTGCGACCATGGACACCCACACGAGCCATTTATAATAGTTAATCATCGTGAGTGAATCTTTAACATAAAATGTCAAGTATAAACAATTAGAAGCTGTTGAAAAGTTGAGGAGAGTTGGTGCACTAAACTAAATTAATCTGTCATTAACTTTGAATGTATAAAATGTTATAAATTGTAGTTTCGATCGCTACAAACTGTTCTGAAAAGCATTTAGTCTTAAATTAGGGTGGGTAATTATTGACAAAAATGAATATCTTTGCTATTTTATCAACAGAAATGTTGATAAAATATGTCTTCTAACATATTCAGTTGAGGTTTATTATCAGACAAATGTGAAATCATCTACATTGAATCACAGATGTGCAGAAATAAATCACTTTTAAACCTTATTTGAAAGTTTACAACATAACTATAACATTAATTCTGAGCTTTAATCCGCTTTTTTGATGCATTTTAAACTCAATTTACATGTTTGGGGCATATCATCAAAACAACATTCACGCTATTATCTAAATTCTGATATATTGCCACTTTAACCTGAATTATGTGGCTTTTTTTCTACAATATATGGACGACTAACATGAGAGAATAACGCAAAACACAACATTTTCCATTTTCGACATTTGATATTTCCGTGCCCGCGTGTGCGCTAAAGAGAAACCCATTTTTAGCGTCAGCCGGGTTTTTAAATGTTTCGGCCGTTTGGCATGTTCAGCGCTGCAGAAAATTGAGTGAGGAGAGGATGTGTGCGCGTGTGTGTGTGCGAGGAGAAGAGAGACGGGTTGTTGGTGTGGGGATGGGCGGGCGGACTACCGGAATGGACTCGTGACAGCCGACCCGAGCTCCTCAATGACAGTTAACCTTTGCAGATGTGACGAGGCTCATCCACTTGGCCTCAGATCACAGTTATTCAAGTGTAAGAGACAGATGTAGGGCATGGGACTGGCATTTTCCTTTGCACTTGGACCGACTATTGAAGTGATACGAGAAAAGTCGGCCAATTAATTACATTTACGACACAAAATAGGGCTGCAACTAACTATTTTAGTAGTCGACTAATCAAACGATTATTTCTATTGTGCATTGAGACCTTTTTAATATATTAACAACCAAATTGAGGGTGAAGTATGGTGACTGAATGCGTCAAGATAGAGAATATTCACAAATAAAGTTAAGATTTTAAATGGCTTATTTTTTTGGGGACTTTTTCTTTTTTTTTTCTTTTTAACAATGACACTGTATTTCTTATAAATATCAAACTTTTAACTTGTTTTTTAGATACTTTATAGTCCAGAAGATGACGATTATTTTTGATTGGCAACTTTGATTGGCAATTAATTGTTCCAGATATCGAATTGATTCAGATGTTAAAGGCAATTTCTCATTTTAGCATTTGTTTCTGTGTAGATATGCTAATAAACTATTGCTATATTGATTTATTTGTATAGCACCACGCATACGAAACGCAACTCAGAGTGCCTCACAACCACAAAAAGACATCATCACCAAAGTACAAAATACTTCACAATATAAAGAATTTAAAAACATAAATAGTCACATTAAAATATATTTTAAAAAAAGGAAAATACGGATACAATTCCCTCAGCCATATGCATATTTTTAACCTCATTGATAAAGTTAAAGTAAAAATGTCCAATTCCCCCAAATAATATCAAGTTTAAATATTGGCCAACCTTACAGCTTAAACATGGAAGAACTGTAATTTATTCTGCTGCAATTAAAGAGAACTATTTGGACTTGGAGCTCTGTGAGGGAAAATAAAACAAACAGATCAATGTCAGGCGGTTAAGTATAAAAGCCTCCTCCATGCCTTTGCATTGACTTGACAATTGACATTTTTGTAAGGTCAACAAAAGACTGTACCTTGATGTGAGACAAGTCGACTTTTGAAATCAATTCCTTTCCTCAGGCTGCCACTTCTGATGGATATAGGTTATTCATGTCCAGTATTAGGCCCAATTTAACATGTTCTTCGCCATTCAAGTGCGTTTCTCTGTTTGAAACTCTCGGCTTTGTCTCTGGCGGTCATGTATTCAGTGATTTGAGAAACGGACTTTAACATGTGCAAAAGCAGTGGGAAAAGGTGTAAACCCCAACCCTTCTTTTAAGTGTGTAGTTCAATAGTGTAGTTCGCTTGTGTGCTTTTAGAAATTCCATATACTTTCATATTTCACATTATTTAGTCTTGTATGTATCATTAACCATTCAAAACGCTGGTGTAGTTCAGTGGCTTTCAGTGGTTCCCAGTCTTTTTTTATCGCAGTGACTCCTGTTCTACTCGTGGATATGTTGGCGACCCAAAAACCCTTCTGTCTTCATCATATTTGTTGGTTAATAAAGATGTTATAGAAGCGTACTGATTACAATAAAATACTTAATGGAAGGTATTTCCATGCCATACTTTCATTAGAATTCACACAATCTAGTTTGGAGCTCTTTTCTCAGAACGTCTGACCCCCAAAGTTGAGAACGAGGGGGTTGTACAAAGGGGTTGTTGGCATTGTGGGTTCGCTTCCCGGCTTTGACCGTTTGCTGAATGTCTCTACCCTCTCTCTCCCCCTCCTTTCACGCTACAGCTGTCCCGTCAAGTAAAGCTTTTGGGCCAGAAGACGTTAAAGCAGAGTCCAAACTGCGGCCCTCAGACCAATTTTTGTTGGCCCTCCGGCTTCCTGCTAAGTTGGTCCAAACCACTACTGTAAAATTGGAAAAATTCAAGCATTTTGATGTTATACCAACCTAATATTAATGTTCCAAGTCTTATTAATGGTGCGGAAGTCATCGAAACAATGTCAAATGCAACATTTCGAATGATTCTCTTCATTGTCGGGTTGGTTGTGGCCCTCTGCCCCGTGCGTGAAATGGTCCAAATGTTGCGTATAAACATGAAGCAGAAACGTATGAATTAATTTGTTCGCTCTCATTCTAATAATACATACATTGTGTTGGAGTTGTGAAATATTCTTCTTAATAGTTTTAAAGTTACACAGTTAAAGTTTCTTAGTACCTTACAGTAGGTGATGATGAGTTGATGCTGAAGAGGTTCAACCCCAAAACAGTTACGGTTTTACTGGCGGCGATTGCGTATTTTCCCCCTCCTCATTTTTACAGACTATTTATTTTGATTAAATTTTTTGATGAAAAAAATTGGTTTACTAAAAGAAGAACAAACATGTAATCCACATTTTCACTGGAGAACTTTAAAACGTATATGTACATAATGGACAATTTCCCTTAAAAAAATGTAGGATTTTTAAACATTTTTACTATATTAAATTAAATAAAAAAGCAGCCAATATTTTCTCAAGTACAAAATTAAACTGACATTTTCCAGTTCAGAATTTTTTTTCAAATTCTAGACAAAAAGTCCAAACTGTGTTAAGCTGCAGGGACTCACTCAGTCGTCATAACGGATGTGTTTATTTGCCTCCTCAGCGCTGGCTGCAGACGGTTTGTAACCACATTTTGGGTTACTTCACCCGCCACTCATCTGATAAATACTGAACACGAAAGCCGATAAACCTGTCTCATAATCCCGCTTTTGCATTCGCACAGATAAAACCTCACCTTGACGGATCATTTTCTACACACACGAAATTAGACGCAGTACGTGACACTTATTCAAGTCCGTAGCCAGTGCCTCTCTCCGGCTCTCCAGATGTCTGCACACCTGCCACTGCTGGTTACATAAGCTTTACATCTTAATGCCGCTTTATTGCCCACTCATGAAAACCCCCATGCAATTCACTCAAGTGGAATAGCATTTGTCCTTGGTTCACCTTGCCATTTCTACCGCTCATTTCCATGTCGTTTATGTACGCTTGTCCTGAGTAATTGCCATTTACTTTAAACCTATTGTAAACCTTAACGCAACCGGGAGCATTTTACCTTTTATAGATCTGTGTTTATGATGACACATGACTCATCTTTGGGCGTACATATTGGATGACTAAGGCTTTGTGAGTAGCTGTGAAGACTGAATTCTAAAGCTACTTAAGGTTTTAACATTTAATTTCCACGCCGGATCGACCCATCGCAGTTGGTCTTATTAATATTCGATCCAAGTTGTCAAACGCCGTTAACATAATGTTTGCTGGAAGTGGTCTCATACGGTCAAAATGATGAAACATTGATCGTTGATGAGCTGAGTTGGCGCAGTCTGAACGTTTGCGGCGAAGTTAAGGCTCCGTGCGTGAACAAGGAGGTTTTATGTTCGTTTCTGACCAGCTACAACCCGTAATTGGCGTCTTGCTTGTTGTTCCTTTGCTTTACGACGGGTTATCTGCCCTTTTCTCCTGCCACATCCGAAGACCTGCCTACGTTTCGGATGAACGAATGAACCTGGACGGCCCCTTGTAAGTCATAGTGAATACCTGGTTGTCGCTGAACCGCTAATTGTCAAGGGCGGGCCAAACCTGAAGCTGATAGTGGACATAGTTGACTGTGGGTGGTGCTGTTGTCTCCAGTTCAGTTCCAGTTTGTTTTATACCTGATACATTTCACCCAACCTTATGTAAAACGTAATAACATGCAATAAAAACAATCACCAAATCACCCCTAACCCATTACAGCAACTCTTAACTACCCTAAAATCACACATTATTATAAAGTGTAAAAGAAATATATCTATTTACCTATCCCATGTTTTGAACCTTTAACCATGTTCTGTTATCGCCTCATCAAAAACATACCTGGAGTTGCTTTTTGATTCATTTACGCTTGTTTCATTAATCCTGTTTACAAGGTTGTCTTCTCTGAGCCTCACAAATAAGCCCGTTTCAATTTTTGCCGGATTTTTTTGCGTCGGTCATTCTCTCTCCTGACAGAGCGCTCCAGCACCTGCTAAATACCTCATTGGAAACGGAGGTGTAGTTTTAAAAAAAAGTGTTAACCAAATATTATTTTTAAGTTAGAAAATGTGAAATACTTAATACCAAGGTGACCAAAATCATGGTTAAAAGCAGATTAAAGCAATAGGAATGCATATTATGTCCCTTTTAAAACAAAAATCTGCTAAATAAATGAAGTTTATTCCGCTCCTGACATAAAGCCCCAAATGTTTTGTTTACTGCCAGTGACTTTGGTTCCGCAGGGCCAAGGTTAAAAGTTAGTTCTTCGATGTAATTTTTAGTTTGGCACCGAGTTCACTCTCTCGACTTTAACTGGAAAACAAAAAGATAGGAGACTGTGCAGCGTGAGCGTGATCGATAATGGATTTTTGAGAGTAAAAAAAACAACTATTATTATAGATTAGCATTCTAAAAGGTTACTTGAATGAATGAATGAATGAATATGTCTACGTTATTAAGGTCAAATATGCTTCTTTTTTTTTTTTTTTTAAGGTTTAAGAAAAAAGGTAACACTATTTACTTTATGAAATAAATCTGAACTGAACTATTATATATGATTACATTGAATTTGAACTATATAACATGCACATTGAGTGGTAAAACATGAATTATTATTATTATTATTACTATCATTTTTATTAGTAGTATTATTATTAGTAGTAGTAAGTAAAAATTTACATATATTGGCACGTTAAATGCTCAAACTTTTTTAGAAAGTTTCAAATGTACTGTTTGCCAATTTATCAACTTCTCAATATTATCTTTTTAGGATATTTTGGACAGTGTAGTGTGAAATGGGAATGAGACTAAGGAACGGCATGCGGCAAATTGTCGAGAGAGAGATGAGTCTCGTCTCAATCATTTTGTCACTTGTAAGACTTTGTAACAATAAAAGCGCTGACCCTCCCCAAACTTTGACTAAATGTCCCCGCATTTCCCTGTGGTTTGAGGGCTATGTGCACATGCGTCGTACATAGACTTAAAGCAGCGCAAACGTCAGGAATTCCAACATTTATTAGCTCGGATTTAGCTCCCACGCGGGGGAATATATATATATATATATATATATCCAAGCCCGATGCTGCCGTAAACGTGTGGGCGCCTCTTAACAAGCAAAGTTGTGTCAGAGAAAACCCGAGAGTCTCAAAGTGGCCTTGAAGCGGAATATAATCAAGTCTGCAAGATAAATGCTTTTTACGTCAGCGAGCGCCGTGAATTTACAGGGGATTGACACTTTCCCACTTTTTCTTCGCAGCGTCTTCCTACGGGCCATTAATCAGTATGCAGCAGTGCTCAGCAAGAAGTTCCTGGATCAGACCAGCTTTGAGCTACAGGTAAGCGCGGGTTTCATTTCGAAATATGTCCGAAATCAAAGTCTAAGGTTAAGGAATGGGCGCGTTAAGCATTTACAGGAGGAACGGTGGCATTGAGTGGAGGTTTCCAGGTTCAATTGTGTCCTTCTGTGTTGAGTTTGCGTGTTCTCCTCATGTCTGTGCCCTGTTGCCATTTTCGTCCAGGAAATGAGATGTTAAATATTACTGGCTCTTATTTTTACATGTACCACCAAAAAATCTGATCATTATCTGATTTCTGGAGTTTTCAGATGATTGAAATGCCACGTAAACCGTCATCTGATGCGAGTAATCCGATTTTCTTTGCGGTTGTTCACGGGGCAGGTTTGAAAATAAGCAACAACAAAAAATTCAAAGTGATGTGGCAAAAACCAAAATGAAAGGGAAAATGTTAAAAAATGTTAAAAATGTTTGTTTGTTTTTAAAGAATTGTACAGTTAATCTAAAATGCATTGAACATATCTTCAGGCATTTTTCATGCTCAGATTCATTTGGACACGTAAACATTCACCAAAATAATGACTGGGTTAACAGATGATTTGAGTTATTTTTATTGGCCATGTAAAAAGTGGGACATTGCTACATTTTGGTTTGATTTCTTTTTGGAAATAAGATTTATGGCTGGGGGAAAAAGCAGAATTTGAGTGTCTCTGATCATTTGCAGAATACAACAACTTAAGACAACAACTTGGCAACTCTACTGATTTGGTCTGGCCGATTATCACTTTGAAAAGATTAAGGACTTATTGAAGATGAACTTGCTTCACAGATTCATTGTGAAAACTCAACACAAGCGACTGACATAAAAATTGGGCAAGAAGAACATCAATTACACCGTAATGGTTGGCAATTTACTGTGCATTTCTGTGCACTTTGGCCTTCTCCACCGGCTTTTCTTCAAGTATCTCAAAGAGCAGTGGTTATGTAAAAAATACACTTTGGCAAAGCTTTTCAGTCTTTTATTCATGAATTTGAAACATATTTTCAGGATATCTGGCACATTAACATGCCCTTGAATTTACAGTGTGTATGTTTTAGTTTCTTCCACGTTGCTAAGACACAGATTTGAATGATTTAGGAAATATACTCAGGCCACAGGTGTCACAATCCTGGCCAATCCCAAGAGAATATTTGTTTAATAGTCTTAACAACTCATTATGCTAGCAAGAAATGGAACGTGAGAAAGAAATCATGAATGTGATTCATGTCTAACTTTTAACTATTCACTACTCACGACTGTTTGAGCTCACTTTCTCTTTACACTACACATTTTTCACCAATCCGCGACAAATATACAGTATTAGGTTGCTTTACATTATTATTAATGGGTCATAATACTATTCGCCGGGACCCAATGTTGTTTAAGAAATATGAGTAAATATGTATGTTGTGGGCCATATTGACAAAAAACTGTCTAACTCCATATTTTTTACTTTATCTTGACAACAATATTAAGACAATATTTGAACAATGAATCAGGAATATGCTCAAATGTGCCTGTAAATAGCACAAAATCTGAATGGATCATGAAATGTATCACAAAGGGGCAGAAATATCACTTTATTCGATTACACAAGACGTTTCGATCACGTTTTGAGCTAATTTGACTGGTTTTAATTATATTCATGTACTGTACGTAATTATTCATCATTGATTAAGTCTTAGGTACAATCTCAGTCTTGTCTCTTGTGCCATCCATAGCGGCTTGTGTTAAATTTTCTGCGTTATATTGTCTCGTTTACGCCATTTTGCCAGCTGCCGTCCCTTTGTCCTATCCCATATTTTGTCTCTTGTTTTTCCGGATCAGCTTTGGAACAACTACTTCCACCTCGCCGTCGCCTTCCTCACCCAGGATTCCCTTCAACTGGAGAACTTCTCAAGCGATAAAAGAGCAAAGATCTTCCACAAGTGAGTGCATAAAACCCGCTTTGAGTCCGCATGACGTCCTCACTTGCGCTGCTCGACGCTGCTTTTAAAATTCTGTGACTTGGCTAAATCTCTCAAGGAGTCTCCCTCAGCTCCTGGAGAGGCTGTGCTGAACAAAGCCGCGCACACAACATGAGGCAAACAAATTGACTCTTTGGCGGATCCTGGGGGTGTCACAAAGTTGGGAGATCCCTGTTGGAATTGAAGTAAAAACTCCAGATAAAATGTTGAGATTTAGACGGATGTATTTTCTTCGCTCCCACATGACTAAAGTTGAAATCCCACAGCATTGAAACATTTATTTATTGTGATTTGTGGGTAAAAACTCAGTCTGCTTCTGGGAATTGGAACAGCCAGGGGGCGCACAATGCTAATCTAGCCTTTCATTTGGTTGAATTCAATGAAGTTAGTATATATGCTCTTGTTAGGTGAAAAAAAACGTTTAGGTTTTTTTAAGCTTTAAAACTTTTTGATATAAACAAAGAGTCAGCAAAACATTGTCTAATTCAAAATCCTATTATAATTTTGCTGTTCCAACAATAACGTATTGTTTCCTCTTGATCTTTCAATCCCATACGGAAGGTAACAGAGCAACTCAAAACTGCAAGCTTGCAATGCGAATTGTGTCTTGTTTCCTTTCTCGTGTTCTTCCTTTTCAAAATCTGCAGCTGGGTAACTTTACCAAACTCATTACAAGTCATTGCAAGACTGACACGCATTGTTAAAGCTTGGTTAGAAGAGTGAAAGGAAGTCTATCTGTTATTAATTCTTATTATTGTTACCTACTGATTATTAAGATGGTAATTTCATTAATGATTCATGATTGTATTTGAATAGCCAGAGGTGGATAGTACATGTGTTTCTTGTGTGTACATTATTTATGTTTTATCCTTCCAATTGCATTCCTTTCACATTATGAATTATCGTTATTATTGAATTATTATTCTCTTGTAATTACTGCCACAAACACATTTTTACTCTTAATTGAGTCATTTCTTGGACCACTTCTTTTTACATCTTGGTCAATATTATCTTTAAGTAATGGTACCCTTGCATACAATCATTGCCTACTCTTCATTGTGGAACACTTGTGTCACTTTCCCATACATCACATTTGTTTTCTCCTGGATAGTTCTGCTCCTGTTGTCCTTTGTTGTATTAGCTGTCCCTGATAACCTCCCACACAGTGACAGTAAACACTCCCTAAACAACATTTTTCCACTTGTCATCCACCCCTTTTCGCAAATACTGCAAACAAAACATTGGCGCCGCAAAAGGCTGATGCCTGCTCGGTGCTATTTCAAGCCTGCTTATTTGACGTTCCCAAATATGCCATTCAAATATACACCCGGGCCGCAGCCACGCTCTAACACGAATATATCAAGGTCTCTTTCACCTTTCCTACCCGCTTGTCTATTTCTGTTTCTCACACTAACCCCTGACTTCAACCTCGCTCACTTTGCATCTCGTTTCTGCTTTGTACTGGCTCATGAACTGCGTGATCCCTGCCAGCAACGCCAATTATAGCACCTAGCTAGCGCCATAGCGAGGTTCACGCGTGCGAATGCAGCGTCGGCATCAAAGCGCTTGACTTGTAGTGACGCAAACGTGGCAGCAGTTGGCAACGTTATACAAGTAATGCAGGCGTTCATGTGACGTCTCTCTCAGCGGGGGTCTTAAGAAGCGCGTGACAAAGTGATCCGCACAGAAGTCATACTGTTTAATGCCCGTTTTAAAGTATTATTAACGCTGATATTCATTTACGTCGGCCAATTTTGAACTTTCTTTATGAATGCAGTTGTGTTTGCCTGCTCTATTTCTTCCAACTAAAATGATAATTGATTTGGTCTATTTTTCCCTTTTTGATGATGAGCTTCAGATGCAAATGTGGCTGCAAATCTGTACGACCTCCACTAATCCCTCATTTACTCAGGACAAGTTGGATAAGTGTATTGCTTAGTGAAAACGTGATTCTATACAATGTTTTCGGCGATTGCACACAAAAGGTGCTGTGTCTGATTATTATTATTATCCCCCACGTTCCTTAACGAAATCCTAGCGTCCTAGCATGCTAACAGTGCACTTCCTCGTTTGCAGCAATAACAAATGCTTTATAATTAGGTAGAGACAGTACACAGTGGTCTAATTTTAACCCCAAGACCTGCGTTTACAGTATACATGCACTGGGGGGGGAAAACAAAATTGACTTTACTATATAAATTGAACTGGTAATCTTGCTGGGATAAGTCAACCACCTGAGCCACTGTTACCCCAAAGTAAAGTGTCTTGCCCAAGCACACAATACTAATACTAATACTATGCGCACACTTTTTGGTCCGTGCCTGAGATCGAACCAACAACCCTCCAATGATTGCTTGATCATCATTTTTTTTTAAATTTCCTTTAGACTTTTAATAATTGCCATTCAACACAAAATAAATTGCCACATTTCTTCTTCCAAAGACCGGCTGCAGACCCAACAATTAATTAGCGAAACGACTGAATCTCAATTACACAGCCCTACTTAGCCCACACTTGTCTCGTATCAACTCAAGCTCCAGTGATTTGCATGTCCTGGAGCTGTTGTTATGACACGCGGTTGACAGGCAGAAGGCAGTGTCATTGTCGATCCCCCCCGTCCCCCCGTCGAAGTCTCAGTTAACATATTGTTTACTCACCGGCTTCGCTTCCGGCTTTGATCACATCTCAGGCCTGGCCGCTGCTTGTCAATCACGTCTCTTCGCCCGTATTCTTACAGTAGGCGCCACGCTGAAAGGTAAGAAGCTTTCTGTGAATCCGTCATCTGTCGTGAGTGACATGTTACACGAGGGTTGGATCGTTTCTTCTGTAAAAGTGAGGTGGCATATATTGCGGTGACCAATTCTATAAATACAATACGTGACAGAGTTGAAGGATGCTGTAGCGATGTGTGAAAACAGCGCTGTGATGACTCGGCCAAATCATGACTAGTTGCCCTAGTACAAACCTATAAAATAACAAACCAAGATCAGCACTGGACCAACTCTGGATTAAAATGTGTCTGCTGTTTGCATTTTGCGGGGAAACATCGATCAAAATTGAAACTAAATCTGTCAATTCAACGGGTTAACGAAATCATTTCCAACTTAAGCTCAAACAAGGATCATTTGCAGTGGGTACAGAAAGTATTCAGACCCCTTTCAATTTTTCACTCTTTCTTTCATTGCGGCTTTTTGCTAAAATCAAAAAAGTTCATTTTATTTCTCATTAATGTACACCCAGCACCCCATCTTGACAGAAAAAAACAGAACTGTAGACATTTCTTCTGATTTATTACAAAGGAAAAACTGAAATATCTGTCAAGGCACAGCTCTGGCCAAGGTTACAATTGAATTTCTGCAGCACTCAAGGTTCCTGAGAACACAATGGCCTCAATAATCTTTAAATGGAAGTTTCCTAGACTTGTCCAACCAAACTGACCAATCGTGGGAGAAGAGTCTTGGTGAGCGAAGAGCCTAAAGATCACTGTGGCTCTGGAGATGCAATAGGGAGATGGGAGAAAGTTCCACAAAGTCAACTTTCACTGCAACCCTCCACCAGTCTGATGAGACCAATAATGAACAGGCACTGCTCATCACCTGCCCAACACAATCCCAACAGTGAAACATAGTGATGGCGGCATCATGCTATGGGGTATCAGCTGCAGGGACAGGACCACTGGTTGCAATTGAAGGAAAGATGAAATTCGGCCAAGTACAGGGATATCCTGGAAGAAACCCCCCTCCAGAGTGCTCAGGACCTCAGACTGGGCCAAAGGTTCACCTTCCAACAAGACAATGACCCTCAGCACACAGCTAAAATAACAAAGGAGTGGCTTCGGAACAACTCTGTGACCATTCTTGACTGGCCCAGCCAAAGCCCTGACCTAAACCCAATTGAGCATCTCTGGAGACCTGAAAATGGCTGTCCACCAATGTTCACCATCCAACCTGACGGAACTGGAGGATCTGCAATGAATGGCAGAGGATCCCCAAATCCAGGTGTGAAAAACGTGTTGCTTCATTCCCAAAGAGACTCATGGCTGTACTCGCTCAAAAGGGGGCTTCTACTCAATACTGAGCAAAGGGTCTGAATACTTATGACCATGTGATATTTATTTATTTTTTAAATAAATGAGCAAAAATGTCTACATTTCTGTTTTTTCCTGTCCAGATGGGGTGCTGAGTGTACATTAATGAGAAATAAAATGAACTTTTTTTATTTGAGCAAATGGCTGCAATGAAACAAAGACTGAAAACTCTAAAGTGGTCTGAATACTTTCCAACTGTAGTTTGGAAAAAATACAACTTAGGGAAATACAGACTTGAAAGGTCACCAACGTTAATCAAATCTGTAATTTTAGAACCATTGATAAAACCTATCTTCTTTCTAAAACATTTCCCAACAGTTGTTAATTGGATCGTCATCTTTATTCATCCCAAAAGGGCAATTCAGTTTGTTATTGGGCTATGCAGAATCAATTTCCTGAACAAAATTGCACTGCAACTTCCAACACAACATGCAAATTAGACGTTTAGCCATTTCCTGTTGCCGCACTGTTTGTATTCGTGTTTTTCCTTCTCCGTTCCCCGCTGTCTCACTGGGGATGTCTTATTCCTTGTTAACCTCCCGTGACTCAGTGACAGGAGCGCTAACCACGTCCCGTCAGCTGCCAGGTACTTCCTGTCAGTGTTTAAACATGTGACGCCTGAAGGATGGAGACAGGAGAGGAGCGGCCTTCCCTCTGATGAGGACAATGACACTTCGCAGAGCTCGTGGCAATAACGCGATGAAAGAATAGTCGTAAGAAAATGTCATGTTTTTGTTTGCTCAAAGCTGGGACCTGAACTCAAAAACTCAAAAAAACCTTCAGGTCAGATGTCTCCATAAAAATTAAAAAAAAACATTAAAAATACTTAAATTCAGTTCATAAGTGGAGTAGACAGCTGTAGTGAAGTGAAAAGTATTCACTGTAAAAATATACTTGCAATACTTCCACTTTAGTACTTGCGTCCCACTACAGTTGACAACTGACAAAACAGAATTGTGAAAAAAGTGTGTATCGATTAGACCAGTGGTTCTCGACATTCTTCAGCCGCGTGACCCCCAAACATAAAAAGTTGGCTACCCCCAAAGTGATGATGTAGCCTCATGTCCAATGTCCAATGTCCAATTTATTTTGAAGGTACAGACCTAGAGAAATGACTCGGCAAACAA
The DNA here is from genome assembly GCA_015082035.1 of Chaenogobius annularis. NCBI lineage: Eukaryota > Metazoa > Chordata > Actinopteri > Gobiiformes > Gobiidae > Chaenogobius > Chaenogobius annularis. Next base: position 379,391 of record BJKM01000037.1, read on the forward strand.
ATAATAATCTGCATTTACCACTGCATTTGAAGGGTGTCGAGCCTTGTTTAAGATGATCAATTTCCAATTTTCCCACATATCACCTGGGGACCCCCACCAACTGGATTAGACTATTTTATGTATTTGGTTATTGAATTTATTTCATTTATTATTATTATTATTATTATTATTATTATTATTATTATTATTATACATTTTCAGGGACTGTGCATATTAATTAACATTTAGGTAAGTATGCGAGTATTTCATCTGTACTAGAAATGGGGAAATATGCTAGATCTTTATATTCCCTTGGCTGGAATCTGCACTATCTTGTTAATAGTTTTGTGACCTATACTTTTGCTGTATTTAAGGAAAATGGTGAAAATGCTTGATTATTTATTCTGTACAGTTGATCTAATGCAGGGCTATTCAACATAAAGCCAAATCAGGCCCTCCAAGCGATTTAATCCGGCCCCCAACTCATCTTCCACATATAAAAAAAAACATCTTGTTTACCGGTTTAATTCTGGGTTTAGAATTTAGTCTTGGGTTTAGTCCTAGTTTAATTCTGGCTCTGTTTTGGATAAGCAATTTTGCAAAACAATGTTGTTCAAGCATTTTGTACATTTATTTCTCACAAAAATGGAATCCCTCACTAATTATTATGTTAACTGATTCAGTGTTGGGGACATTTTGTGCGACCCGAAATGTTGTTACAGTGGAGTGTTGTGCACCTCCGGCCTAGAGGCTTCGGTCCTCCAAAAAATCTGGCTCTCAGGAAAATTAAGTTGAATAGCCCTGATCTAATGTGTTTGTCACCTTTTTCTATTTTCTGTTTTACCAAAGCAAAACAGTGCGTTAAGATAATACTTTTCACTCCGCTGTCCTAAATGTATGCCAGAAAACACCTTTGTTTTACCTTGTGTCATTATGTCATCAAACTACTCAAGGTGATGCTACTTATTTTCCCACAACCCTCCTTCCTGCTCCACTCTCCTTTCTGTCAAAACATATTAGTTTGTCTTTGCAAATATTGGCGAAAACAATCGATCGTCTTTCCGTCGGCCTTGCAGAGCGCGGACATGTCACAAAGGGTAAAAAGCTGCCCAAGTAGATATTCATTAGTGCGCTATCTTTAGACCCTTTGACTTTCACTCTGTTTTTGCAATGTCAGGCGAAAGTTTGCAGTCAGTGGAGTGTTATGAAGATGTGCTAATTTGTTTAGCATATAGCGCTAACAGCTGGTACTGGGATATTAAAACACAGGGGGTCGAAAGTTATTGATGATCCTTTTGACGGAGAATTAATGTCCAAAATGCCCCTCGCTGCTGTGGACACATTGATTGGTTGAATGAATTTCAAACTTTGACTTTCATACAAGTCGTCAGATTACACAATGACAGTTTGTTACTCAACGTGGCTGTTTCTTACTAAAACTAAGACTTAATTGTTGTTGAAAGTTCTTCTGCCCTCTTTTGGCTAATGGAAAAGAACATCGATTTTTTAATTTCCTTTGTTTTTTCAAGATCTCAGCAATCGTACGCACGCAAATCACGCAAGAATGGAATAGGGATCGAGGTGTAGATTGTTTGTTATTTGGGTGCCAGGTAAGCTAGTTTAAAACAAGTTGTTTCATATTTTTAAGTTTTATTTATTACAGAACAGTATCATGATTTAAACGACACACGTTAGGCTTTGTTCGTATCATTATTGGACTTTAAACATGCTCTGGGGTTTGGCATCTCCAGTTTTAGAGCTGAAAACGATGCATTTATTGAAAAGCACACATTACTTTTCATCAGTCAGGCATTCCCTCATCTCGATTTGGTATTAGCACTCCCGCTACTGGCAGCAGAGGGAATTATCATGGGTGTAAAAACATAAGATAGCTGCCCATGACATGCTAACGGCACACAGTTGTAATGCCACAATTCTGGGGAAATTGAAACAGTGTTTTTTGAGGCTCAGAGTTAGACAACCTTGCAAACCGTGTGTGAATGAAGCTAAAAGCAACTTAAAATCCCATTTAAAAGTAACATTTGCATAACATATCCTTTAAGCTAATGTTTAAATTAAAATAACAAGTCGGTCTATCTACGTGATCGATCTGCGTTTCCCCCCCCGTGACCCAAAGGTTGATGCTTTGATTCCTTGTGGAACCTCTGCATTCAGATGTCGCGTCCCCGTGCCAGAGACCCCTAACATACAAGAAACTGAATAATCTCTACCAGTTCAGTTCAGGCAATAGAAAATGGAAATTCAGCTATTTTCAACATTTTTCTATTTGCACAGATCATCCCTTTGATACACAATGTTTATCAGGCAGTGGCCAGACTGTTGGAAATGAGTAATGGCCAATGTGGCAGCAAGTGGCACTGTATTCTTTCTTTGAGAGCAATTGTACTCCCAAAGTTACTTTTCTTGTCAAATATCCAATTGGTTTTAGCGTTAAGCCATTATTTTTAGTCCTATTGCTTTTGCGGTGGCGGTCTGACTCCTGTGACCCTGGTGTAGCCTTTTCACTGTTACTTTGGGTTTTCTATTTCTATGTGTCCACTGTTTCACCTTGTACAGTTTGTGTGGACAGTGGAAGGGGCTGCTCGCCGCTCGTGATTGGTTCACGACCCAGACACGACAATGTTGTTCAGCCGAAGAGTCAAGGTGGCCGTGATCCTTCCCCTGGCTTTTCCGATGAAACTTAGATTTCCTCTGAGAACAATGGAAGAGGCCCCGGGGCAGACAGACGTGCCAAGTATTACTTATTTAGGGGGGATAAATCACATGGCTTAAAGCTGTGGTTCTGCTGCCATGGGCTGTGTGCAGAGAGATGGTCTGGCATGGCTTTCTTTCATGGCCAATGTTGTTCAGTGAATATGTTTCAGCTCTAATCCAAGTATTTTCTTCAGTTCTGACACAGTTCTGGTGAAGGACTGGATAAATGATCTATTATTTATTATTAGTTTGGGCTGCACGATTTTGGGAGAAAATCGAACTGTGATTTTCCTGCCATTGTAATTGGATTTGCAGCGTATGTTTAAAAAGTCATAGTCTGTTCAGAGTTCATATTTAAACACATCCAGGAGCTTTAACATTTGAGAGAGACGAGAGAGAAGATTGAAATACAAAGTGATAAACTAAAGCAGGATTGGCATTTCAGAACATGTTATATACAATTTTACTATTTCGCCAACTGAAATTGCTAATTAATTTGATTGAGATCTATTAATTCATTTTCTACCTCTTGTTCCCGTTAGGGGTCATGGGTGACTGGAGCCTAACCCTTAGGCGGGGGACACCCTGGACAGGGGCCAGCTACTCGCAGGGTTAACACAGAGGCATGCGATGTTGGTCTGGACTGTGAATCAACCCTTTAGAAAGCTCTAACCTCTCTGCCACCGTGCCACCCCTGAATATATTGTGCAGCCTTAATTATTAGTTAAGTCCGTATTGAACGACCCAAAGGCGTGAACTGTCACTTGAGTCAGGTTTTGCATAATCGTTCATGACCCTAATGAACCAACTAGCATGGGTGACTGAGGGATTACGCAGACTTTTGCCAGTGTTAATGTAGATATATATATATTCATTCATTCATTCATTTTCTACCGCTTGTTCCTGTTAGGGGTCGCGGGTGACTGACCTGTAGCCTATCCCAGTGCCTTTGGGCCTTAGGCGGGGTACACCCTGGACAGTGGCCAACTCGTCGCAGGGCTAACACAGAGCCATAGACACACAGACAACCTATCACTAGGGCCAATTTACAGTTGCCAATTTATCTAACACATGCATGTCTTTGGACGGTGGGAGGAAGCCGGAGACCCCGGAGAGAACCCACGGTAACACGGGGAGGACATGCAGACTCCACCCAGAGAGATCATGTGATGTAATGTTCGCCCAGATCGCCCAAGATCGCCCAAGATCGCCCAAGATCGCCCAAGATCGCCCAAGATCGACAACCATGATTTCCTTCTTGGGAGGCAAGAGCTCTAACCGCTCTGCCACCGTGCACCCCCTTCTTTTATGACATAATAGAGTCAAATATTCATAATGTATATTTAATCTATACAAAAAGCCGCAAACTGTTGTTAAATTGTAGTCTTATTTTTTCATTCCTTATTTAGCATTAAAATAAGATAAGATCACTTTGTTTTATTTCGGATTTACAAAAAGAATAGTATACATACTTAAAAATACATGTATTCTTACTGTGAACTGGGTTACGTTTAAAGGACACAGTATTGCGCTTTTTCCCCAAGTACTTCATATTGAAATATACACATAAGTAGATCATCGTTTTACATGTTGTTCATTGTAAACTGCATTATTGATCCAAAATTATGATTGGTTATTTAGTTAACTGTACAATTGGTAAGCCCCGCCTCTTCATTTCACCGTAACAAGCAGCAGTTTGGCGTCCGTGTGGCTTCTTAAAACCCCACGTGCATCACTCTGAAATGATCAAACAATTGCAACTAAGTGTAGGGAAGTGGCGGGAGCTAGGGGGGTAGGCGCCTCAGACAATACAGGCTTACTCAAATACAACATCAAAATACAACTTTGAGCGAACTAGTGATGAGGATGCACTGTTGTTACAAGGTTCAAAGCTCAAATTCTCCATGGAGACCAGCAGATGTCAAGAAACTCCACCAGAAAAGTTACAGAGTGCCCTTTTATCCTCATGCATGCCACCATTCAAACTGTTTTACATACTGACTAGGCTAATCTTGAATTGTGTTTGTTGTTGTTTGTATTTTGTGTGTTTGAACTCTTTTACATGGACCACGTTTGAATTGAATCGGACCCCTTTTTCTTGATAATTTCCTCTTTTTTTAGAGAGAGTAGTAATCATTTCTGTTTATTTACATGCCATCTTTGCCAGCAGATGTCACATGGGATTGAAGTCGTTTGAATAAGCCTTAAAAAACAAAAGCTGCAGCAATTTCCAAGACTGCTTTGTGGATATGCAGCGCTTTCCTTATGTTACCTTATTATTATTTTTTTTTTTTTTTTTTTATTACTACCTTCCAAACTAACTCCTTCATCTTTCCTCTTGCATTTAGTTTGAAACATTTCACCTTCACGTTTTCAGATACCAGGACATGAGAAGGCAGATCGGCTTTGAGATCCGGGACATGTGGTACAATCTGGGTAAGTCATTTCCCTTTTGTATTCTTTGTTTGTTTTACATTTGACTAATTCCACACATAACCCCCTTGTTCTTTCCATATTTTATTACTGCCTCTATTTGAGTGACGATCAGTCTTCTCGCAGTCATCACCTCCTCTTTCTCCCTTCGCAGCTCAGAATAGCAGCTATACATCTGTTAATTGGTTTTATGGCGCGTGAAAGTGCTTCAGTAAAGTGAGAATTGGGATGTTTCCTCGCTCTAAACTCCGGCTGATCCTTCAATTACACATTTAAACACTATTAATTCAAAGCACAGTTTAATTAGCTTATGGCTATATTTACCTGATATAATCACCGTTTGCTGATTTATTTATTGTAGAGGCATTCTCGGTGGTAAACATGTAGATTTTCAGTCGTTTGAAGGAACGACTTTTTCAATGCGTCGAGTTTCTGCAGCACTTTTATCCGCTTCAAATGAGTTTTATTGCATATATAAAACCATTTGAGACCTAGACTATTGACATTGTGTAAGAAATGGCATTTGACTGGTATGATTTATGTACCGCATATTCGCAGCGAGTCTAAAACAAATGACTAATCATAACAGTGGCTTAGTTTGTTGAAGAATTTGCACTGCTCTCTCTTAAATTATTCTTTATCTTTTCAAACTGAAATAAAAGAGAGAAGATGAAAGGAAAAAAAAAAAAGAAGATGTACAAGGGCGGGGCAGGGAAAACAGATTGTGTAGTTTTTTTTTTTTAAAAGAAAAAAAAGCTTAAGGCACATACGTTTCAAAATTATTGTCCCATTTAGTCCAGGTTCTTTAAATGAGTCTGTGTGTGATTTTATTTTTTATTATTATTATTATTTATTTATTTTTTCTCATTGTCCGTATGTCAGTCATGGTGTTGTCGTGTCCTTGAGCGTTGTCCATTTTATCACATGTATATTTTACCTTGACTTTTACCTGAATCCACAGATGAAAAAGCTCCAATCTCTTTATGGTATCATCAAATCGCCTCCTTAGAATTAAATAGTTCTGTCATGTCAAAATGTTATTAATATATTCTTGTTCCTTAGTAACCCGTGTACGCTTTATCAAAATGCTGTAGGGTTTAGTGCAATAATTTTAGCTTTTTATGAGCAAAAACCCATTTCCCTGTTCCATTGTGCTACTTTAAAGAAGAGCTATTGTGCTTTTGTCTGCTATATAGTTCTTATCTACAACACTAGTGGATCATTGTTATATTTTTGACATTTAAAATTGCAATATCGAACTAAAACGAATCTGCTTACTGGAGTGTTGAAAATCTCGCCGCTGTTTTTTCCCTCTGTTTACGATTGCGAGCAGCAGATTTTTTTGTTATTTCATTTGCACCTAAATGGCTACGCTGCTGAATCCTACGTACGTCAGTGTTATAGAAAATAAAATGGCAGAATGAAGTAAGTAAAAGAGCAGTGGGCGTGTATCAGTGGGGAATCAGGGGAAAATCTGAGAAATGGCTTCTAAGTGAGAAAGAAAAACATTATAATAGTTAAAAGCTCCTCAGAGTGGATTTTGTATAATAGGTCTCATTTAAAGCTAAATATCTCATAGTAATTACCCATAACGCAAGTAGAACTCTATCATTCTAATGAGACAAAATGCTGATTATAGTCTAGACTAGATCTCTAAATAAAAAAGTTCCTACGACATAAAATGGAAATAAATAATAAATATTAGTATATTTGGAGTGCTTTTGTTCATTTTCCATTTCTATTTCTGCAGGGCCACATAAGATCAGGTTCATCCCTGAGATGGTGGGTCCGATCCTGGAGATGACTCTGGTGCCGGAGATCGAGCTGAGGAAAGCCACCATCCCCATCTTCTTCGACATGATGCAGTGCGAGTCCCACTCCACCTGCAGCTTCCACCACGTACGCATCATCCTTTCATGAGAGGAAATGGAAAGCAAACATGTGCTTTTAAACTACATCAAATACAAACAGGGGTGCGCGGTGGCAGAGCGGTTAGAGCTCGAGCCTCCAAATAAGGAGATCATGGGTTCGATTCCCGGGCCACTCCCTGTGTTACCGTGGTACTTGGGCTTCTTCCCACAGTGCAAACACAGCTTACACTGTGATTTTAAATGATTTGAAATCGTTCGACTCTTAAACTCACACTGTGTGATTGAATCTCACACAAGGAGCGCACTCTACGGAGCAATGAACGGATGTGTTTACCTCCTCACACTGTGTGAGGGTGTGAGACAAGTCTGTAGTCCCACCATCTTCTCATACTGTGCATTTAAACTTCCCAAACAAACCCTTGACACTCTTAATAGGAATCTGAATATTAAACGATATTATTTTGAATTTACAATACACTGACTTCATAATGATTTAGCTTATTTTACCCTCTTTTGGTCTGTAAAAAATAATTTCAAAACACATGCATAAATGAATATCACCGACCTGCAAACAGCCCAAGACATCGCCGAGCCTAACAGCTGTGCCTAACCAGATTACCTCAAGTGGAAACGGGCTTCATTTTGCTCAGTAACGAGGCATAACATTCAGTTCTGCTAAGCGTGGCTGTTGATAATCGCAGCAACAACAAAATGAGATTTGCAGGGGGAAAAAAATTATAACTCTGCTCACAGCTTTGGAAGTTTATTTTTTGTATTCCGTTACACTCAGTCGTGATGTTCTGAACCCATTTTAAATACATTTCTTGGCACAGTACGCGGATTACAGTAGTCACAGTACTGTACCAATACCAATAATAACAAAATAAATAATAAAACCCTGCAAAAATGATAGTAATTGCATGTATAAGTTAAAAGCACACGTTGTAACTTTTCACTTTGCCTATATATTCCACTGTATGTAATTAAACGTGTCGATCCTGCGTTTTGTTTTTTCAATTACAGGTGTTTTGTTTTGTTGTCTTAAAAATGCCTTGAAAAAACGCTGAATATACTGTGAGAAGGGGGCTGCTTGTTACCATGAAGATAGAAAGTTTAATGCCCTACTGGGGATTATCTATGGGGACGAGCAGTTTGCAGTTGAAGTTTGTATAGCCCGTTTGTGATTGATTTTCAATTGGCTCTAAATACAAATTGTGGAGTTGGGAGACGAGCAGAGCCTTTATTGCACTGACTCTAACCCACTCTAACTTGACTAATTGCACTAATAGCCTCCTCTGTTACCGTGGAACTCCAGCTAATTACGTCAATATGTCACTCAGGGTTCAGCTTATTACAAGTGAATGCAACTGCAACCTCCTTCTCTTCAGTGTGTGCGATCAATTCCTCTCCGCTCTGCCCCCTTATTTACTGTAAACTGCAGCTCCTCGCTAAAAAAACAGTAGCATTTATAGAGCTTTTCAAACTTGGTAACTGTCCCATGCACTTGCACCTATGTGTCAGGGGATTTGGGGTTCAACTTCTTACAATATACAGATTCCAAAAGGTATTCAAAGCTAAGTAGTTATTTTTTAATATGTCGCGCTATAAAAGATGGCTAATTTCTTGTGTTTAGATGCATAAAACCTGATGTCTGGTGACTAATTTCTCAGTGAATATGAGTTGGATTATAATAAAACATACAGCATTTTGAAGCTTAACAAACAGAAACAACACAGTGTCTTCACAGCTGCTCCCGAGCTTGTGCTTAGCAAGTGAGTGTTACGACGTATAATGAGATATTTACACAAAAATATGGTCCTCGGTAGTGATGCAGGGGTCAGGTCTGGCCAAGAAAGTCTCATTTCACTGCGGCAGACCGCCGTATATTGCATGTCCGCGCTCCACGTGCGACTTTGCGTTTCGCCACGTCTAGATTCACTTCCTCATTAGACTCATTTCTCTGTGAATATGAGTCTGATTGTAATAAAACACACAGCATTTTTAAGCTTGAAATACAGTGATCACTGTCCACTGACATCATCTTCTACAGTGTGTCAAATGATTGCGCTTCCTGCTAAAGTGCCCCCCGGTGGCCGTTAGCCAGTAAAAATCTATAAATTTACCGCACCGTTGTATGGGCCACAGGGTTCAAAGCGTGGGGAAAAAAAGTAGCGGCTTAAAGTCCGAAAAGTACATTATTTCTTTCATAATTTCTTTTTTTTTCTTTTTTCTTTATATTATAAGTCACACTACCAGGCGCGGGGAATTTAAAGTCGTAAGACAGAACACGATCAAAGTTTGCTCCGTGTGGGAAAGCTTACGAAGGCTAGCGCTGCGTACGTGCTGGCTGTGTTTTGTTTGTTTTTCTGCATCTGTTAAAGTATGTAAATGAAAGAGAAAACGGGGAGATTGAGGTCCCCTTTTGCCGTTACTTCGAGGAGAGCTTGTGTTTACCGTTTGTCACTTGGTCGACAGAGATTGATCGTAGACGCGGCGAGAGGTGAGCTCACTCCGCGTCCAGGATTCCAAAATATCAGACGCGCTTGATGGAAATCGCTGCTCGTCTTCGGCCGTGCAACAGTTTTAAGTTGAATTTCACTTTGATCTGATTTTCCCCCATCATCTGTAATCTTTCAACGCTGACGGCCAAAGTCATGCAGTGGACACTCGCCTTAAAGATTTAAATATTGCATACAGTTTAGTCGAATTTCATTACACTTTTATTGGAGATACAAGGTCAATTTTTAAAACGGACAAAACAATCTTTACAATACTTTCTATTTTCTTTTCTGTCCAAATCTCATAATAAAAACATTACACATACATTTCTGCATATAATTTTTTTTTCTTCTTCATTATTTTTTCATGTTTTTCTTCTTTTTAAAGAACAAGGAAAAAAGGGAGAGAACAACAACAGATACAAATCGGAATCTACAAACGATAGAAACTAAAGCTCATGTAAAACCAAACAATTGTCCCACTTTACCCACATTACGGTAAATTTGTCCATTTTCAAATTGAGTCAGAATATGATTTTGTTTTTGTTTGTTTTTGTTTCTTTTTTTTTTTGGAATGTCCTGTATAATGTTAGTCGAGTCAGTAATTGTCGGTCCAATTCGTGTCATCCATCTTTTTTTTTTCATCGACTTTCAAGCAATATCTTCCACGTCGTTTTGTAACTTGGCTAAAGGTGAACTACAGTGAAGGAATTTTGTCAGGTTGCATTTCTAACTAAGCTAGAAACATCTAATTATATCGACCATTCTTCTGTCCAATTGTCCAAAATGCAAATTTACTGTAAAACAACGTCCACTCCACCAAACGCAAAGATGCTAAATGCTAAAATAAACTGGAGTATGATGTATGATGATGAGACATGGGTTCAAAGCGCAGTCACGACTCTGGTCCCGATCGCGGGCCCGAGCAACGCCGAGGAGCTGCTAATGAATTGAAAAATTAGCCCGGCGGATTATTTACGCCTGCCCCCGTCTTTTAATTGCAGTTCGAAAACGAGATCATCACCAAGCTGGATCACGAGGTGGAGGGCGGCCGCGGCGACGAGCAATACAAAGTCCTCTTCCAGAAAATGTAAGTGGCCGTGACTGGCTCGGATTACAGGCGCAACCACACGACGCACACTCGAAAACGACTTGCACTCAGATCTTTTATGAGATGTTCCGTGGCTTGTGACGTGTTTTAACTCCGTCTAATCAAGATTGTGCGTTATTTGTTCTCAAGCTATTTCTGCAAGGTAAGGAAATTGAAGGTAGAAAAGCACTATGCATGTGACAATCTTTACCATTTACTGTATCTTCTGCCGCGTAATCTATTTTTTCTGTATCAAAAGAAAGGCTGTTCCTCCAGTTAGCTAATCCGGACGGGGACTCCCTAAAAGTTTGGCATTTCATTCCGACCGCGGAGCTTTTTTTCCTAAGCAAATGTTTATTTTTGACAATATATTAGTCCACAATTAGGATGCCAAATTTGACCTTGACTTCGGACCAAGTGGGACTGTTATTTAGGTTGAGATTTGCCTGTGATTTTGTTTGGTCGATGTCTTTCTTTGATTTGTACGTCGTTTTGTGTTTTGTTCTGTTTATGTGTTTATTTGTTTGTTTTAAAAAAAAAGGGGGAAAATACAATATAAAAAAAAAGGATAAAGGTAGGAATTAGGTTTAGGAATGTTAGGAATGGTTAATTTGTTTTTTTTAAAAAAAAATTGTGCTTTTGAACATGGAGCGCTAGTCCCGCCCCACAGCGAAATGCCGAAGCTTTAGGGAGTCCCAATCCCGACCGCGCCTTGAATTAAAAGTATTAAAAGAGTAGCTCAGTCCTGCAGCTTTCGACAGTTTTTTGCCTATAAAAATGGTCAGTTATCGTTGTGTTTAGTCTGACTTACGCCACCCAAGAAAACGGGTCCAACGGCCGCCACAGTTGCGCCGACCGAGGCCGTAAAGCTCTGGAGACGCGGTGATTCCTATTCTGCTGATATCACACTTAAAGGTGTACGATGTGACGTCAGTGGGAGGGTCCGCCACATGCTGTTCTTTTCGCCTTGAACGTCCCACAGTTATGACATTAACCCGATTACGTTACATTTATTCAATTACAGGTGTTTTTTTTTGCTCAAAACCACCGTGAACATATGTACATACAGTGGATATGAAGTCTACACACCTCTGTTCAAAATGCCAGGTTTTGTGATGTTAAAAATGAGACCAAGATAAGTCATTTCAAGTGTTTTTGCCACTTTAATGTGACGTACACCGGACCGTGGCTTTGGCCGTAAGATGCGACTGAGAAAATGTCAGGAAAAGCCCACTAGAACAGCTGAACTTTATCGGGGTTAATCAGTGTGTTGACTCCTATTTAACATGAGTCTGAATGTGATTGGTTGTTTCTGGACACCACCACATCCCCCCGGTTATAAGAGCGTGTGCACACTTATGCAGCCACATTATTTTTAGTTTTTTATTTGTACTTCCCCCTCCCCAAAAGATTATTATTATATTTCATTTATATTATATATATTTTTCAACTGAGTCATACAGGTTATAAGTCACATTAATGGTGCAAAAAGAGGTGTGTAGACGTTTTTATATCCACTGTACTTGCTCTGAGCAGGATCTCCTTTTCGCAGATCTGTCTCGTAACATGTTTCTGTGGAGATCGGTATAAGCTTAATGTCGTGCTGTGGAACATTCTAGGCAAATCGGTAACAAGGAGAAGAATAAGAATACACTAACAACATAGAAACATATACGATATTGTAGGACTGCAACAATTAAGACAATAATCAAACTTAACCAATTAGACGACTAAAAAATAATTGTAGTTGTATCATAATTGTTATCTGAACTATACAGACGCATACGAAACAATTTTTTATAAGAAAGACAGTGGAATTAAGTTCAAATGTCAAAAATCACAACATAAATATCAAATCTAGATGTCTTCAGTCGTCATATTTCAGCTTTTATTTTGGTTGCTAAGGTATTTGAAGTAATAATCACACCACTACATGAACTGATGTAATGCATATGACAAACTCTCTCGCACTCTCCCCCCCCCCCCCCCCCCACCCCCACCCCATCCCCCCCCCCCTCTCTCACACACACAACCGCGCACGGATAAGTTTGGCTAATGCTAATTGCGACGCGGCGCTCCCGAAAACGATTCGCAGCGTGCCGGTGATCACACGGCTCGTTGTCTCAGCGGGCTCGGAGCTGCTGTTTGCTTCAGCGCAGTCGGGGGCTAACTGTGAGCTAATGGGCAAAAAGGGAGCGTCTGCGCCAATCTAAAATGGAAATCTGCGATGGTCAGAGAGCGCCTAATTGCGCTCGAGATTTGGCACTTACACGCCGTGACGAGGAGGAAGAAGTACTCGAGATTTGTACTTAACTGAAAGTGTAGTCGCCACAAAATAGTTCCCAAGTAGGCGGAGGAATGCTGTTTAACGTGAAAGAAAGGAAAATGAAACGAGTCCGTTCAATTACTTAAAGTACTACTAACAATCAGCTACTTTTATTACTCTTACTACTATTACAGTCCCATTGGTTCTCTGTCTTTTCTAGTAAAAGGACAACTATAGTGTGTACAAGTGTACTACTACTGAGCATGCTACAATTTATGATCTTAAAAACTTTGCCACTTACGCCAATAAAGTGCTTTTACGCAACGTTTATAAGGGATTTCACGATTTAAAATGTTATATACATAAAATAAACGTCCAATATTTTCTTTGCTTCTTGTTTTCTTAACTAATTATCTCTCCTCAAGATGTGACCTGCTTTATGAAATCAAACTGCTTCTAAAATCATCACATTTCTTTGAATTGAACTAAATAAAGACTTTATTTAGTTTTTTAAAAATTCACTTTTCTATAAATTGAAATTGAAAAACTAAATTATTATTCTAAAAATGTCACTATTTATAATTTTTTTGTCTACGATGATATTGTGGCCTAAGAAAAATTACAGTTATCGATTAACCTAATAATCTTGACATCTCTAATATTTCTACAAATCATAAATATTTCTAAATGACATTGAAATTGTGTTTTGGTTTTTTTGTTGTTGTTGTTTTTTTGCCCTAAGATTGTTTACCTTGCACTTAAGATGAAGTATCCAACCTTTTTCCTCATAAATATTGTTTCCCCCCCAAGTGTTGAATTAGACTTGTAGTTACAGAGTAGTTACAGATACAAATACTTTGTCCTTTCACAGTTTGAAAATCAGGTACCACAGCTTTTATAGAGATTTAGAAAAGAGATACTAATCCTGCAACGATCACTGTATTGACTTATTGTTCAATAGATGAGAGAAGGAACCATATTTTTAGGACTCAATATTCGTCATGTGTACCTTTGCTTTACACGTGGGATTTTTTGGGTTATTTTTTTATAGTATGATTAGATTTGAGCCGTAGAAGATATTAATAATGTATAACATCAATGACTTATTTTAGACACTAAGTAATTCAGTGTTTGATTTAGCTTTCCGTATTGCAGCTTATGTTTAATTCATGGTGCATTTTAAAAAGGGGTTGAAGTGCCCCCTACAGGTCGTACGACTCGTTGAACTAAAATGCAGTTAAGTTAAATATATTCAAAATGTTGCTAAAAATGATAAAAATTTTCTCACAGAAGAGCAAATTTTTTAGGTTTATAATTTCACTTCCTGTTTGTAATTGATGACATCACACTGGGAAACTACCGAGCAAACACTGGGCAAAAACTCATCTAATCCAAAAAAAAAAGGTATTTGACAAATAAAAATATTCGTTCTTTATTTAGTTGAATTAGGACCCCAAAGGAAAGCTGACTTTCTTGACGTCTCAAGCCCCGTCTCCAAGCGTTACCATGGAGCTTGTCTTATTATGATAACCAATATTATAGTTAAAAAGTGCTTCAAATGAGGTTTTTTAAAGCCTTCTAATATTTAGTCAAGTTATTATTTTATTTTCAAAATAGTTATCTGTTTGAATGGGTCAAGTCACTTAACAGATTTTCTCTCCTCTGCTTTATATTGCACGTCTATACATGTTTCTGTAGCTGTTTATTAAAAAAAAGTAATATAAATTTACAGGTAGATCTTCAGTAGCTCGCACACTGAAAACGTGTGGGCACCCCTGGTTTAGAGAGTCAAAAAAAGTTGTTTCTTTTGTGTAAATTCTGCATAAACTTTGACTGGAATGAGTTTAACCTGGTGTGATGTCACTTCCTGTCATGTTATTTTCTACAGATTTTGCAACGTTATCTCCACAAATACCGACTCGATTGGTGTAAAACTATAATTCATATGTGCAACAGCTATAAATACACTAAGTAAAGTCAAAATTCATACGCCCTTCAACTCCCCTGACTTCCTTTAAGGAGTTATTTCATATTTAAAGTCACACAATTTGTATTTTCACTCACATCACGCCACAGGGTTTGCATCAGGACACTACATCTCTACTGATATTACTTTTTAATGCTAACTTTGACTGTGCCTCGTCAGCCTCCTGGAGCACTGCAGGAAGCACAAGTACCTGTCGAAAACCGGGGAGAACTTTGTGACTCTGGTGGTGCGACTTTTGGAGAGGCTGCTGGACTACAGGACCATCATGCACGACGAGAACAAGGAGAACCGCATGAGCTGCACCGTCAATGTCCTGGTGAGTTTCAAAGTCTTCAGGGAAGGACTGGATAAAATAAAAGAGAATACGTCGAATTTGAATTTATACTGCGCCAAGAACAAGTGTGACGGGCAAAGTTTAAATAAATAAAACAATGAAGCGTATTAGGTTAAATCACTTTTTTTCTCCACTTACCTTTTTTATTGGTGTTTTATGCTTCATTTTAGATTTATTGTCTTACATTATTACTTTTTCAGTTTATTTTAATATTGCTCAAAGCCTTTATACATTTTCTTATTTAAAAAAGTCTTGATATTTATAATTTCACTTGTTTATAGTCAATTTTAAGTGAATTTTTCTTATTTTAAGTAGGTTTATCTTATCTTAGTGATATAATAAGTTTGTCCCAGTAATTATTGATTAAACAATGGCTGAACTAGGTATTTTGTCATATTTATGGACACACTTTTTGATAAAAGCGTTGAAATTATGACATTATTTTGAACTTGATTTGAATTTTGCTTCAGTGTCTCTCACCTGAATAAAGGACTATTCTGACATAAATCTACATTGTCGGCGGTAAAGCATTTGTTTTTGACGGTCCCAGAAAAGGGAAGAAAACAACAAGAAAGTTCCAAATGTGTCCTATAAATTGCGTTCAGTCTTCAGCAATTTAGAATAAACAAATGCACTTTGATCATTGAAATTCTGACCTTGCCTCAAATGACTTTTGACTTGATGAAATGTAATTGCTTATGCAGCGTACAATATTCCACTGCTTTCAGAATATATTTAGCTCAAAATAAACCCACCAAATAGTGACATTTTTACCTCATTAGCAAATGATTTGGCTTGAAATCGAATGCAATGTATATGTGCACGTCAGAAACATTTTGAACCAAATAAAATAGTTTAAGTCCATCGAGTAAACATATCTTAACTTCTGAATTAAGGTTAATATCTAGAATTAAAGTCGTTTTTATCCAGTCTACCCTCAATACATTTAAATATCTTTATCACATTTTCAGAAATATTATTCATAGTTTTTTTCCTCAAATCAAACAGGTTAGATTTTCTATCTTATTTTATTTTTCCTTATTAAAAATAACTAAAATTGGCTTTCAATATACATATGCGGAACATAAACAAGACGGAAGAATCTGACTTTGTTTTGTGTTAAATGGCAATGATTAAAAGTCTAATTCTTAGTCTGAATTTGGCACCAAACCACATGTTTTAACCTCTCAATTAAAAAGCAGACCCGAGCAGTGACGATAAAAAATGACTGAATCTCGCTCTTAATTAAACTTTTGATTAATTGCCCAGCCCGGTCTTTAGCCCATATTTTCGTCATCATCGCTCAAACTAACGGCTCATTTCTGTCTGGTAAAATGTCCATAATGTAATTTGACGATCGAGTTGACTGGAAACAAAAGCTCCTTGCTTCGTCACGCTGCATCAGGATATGATCTGGTGGTCCAAGCTCACCGGCGACAGTCCGCCAGCAAAAGCCACATTTCATCTTTTGAGCTCTCCGAAATGTCAGATTCCTCTCTCACGACAGGCGCGGGAGTGAAGCCGGTGGCCTTAATTCTGTCTGAGTCATGCTTTTTCCCTGCGTTTCCCGCTTGTTTTAAAACGAAGGATTAATTGTGGACGGCGTGTTGGCAGTTTCACGCGGTTCAGAAGCCAACGCCGATGTTTACTTTGACTTAACTGAAACATGTTGCTTGTTCTGTGTTCTCTCTTGCAGAATTTTTATAAAGAAATAGACAGGGAGGAGATGTACATCCGGTAAGTACTTGATTTTATTTTACTTGCATTGCTTTGATTTGATTTGTCAGGTAAATTCAGTGCTCGCATGTTATGGTAGTTTTATATTAGAGTTTTGTTTTGTTTCTGTTTGTTTTGTGATTTTAATGCATATTTTTCTGTAAAGTACTTATAAACTTCCTTCCGTTTAGCACAGGCTTGTCCAAAAACTTGGACCAGGTACCAAAATGTGGCTGATGTGTTGATGAAAACATAGAATACTTTATTATTAGATACAGTAGACAGTATTCTGCAGTCTGATTCTGTCACAATGGGCTGCTTTTTTAAGAAACTACAAGGAACGAAAAAACTAAATTCACTCATTTACAAGAAAATGAGTACATAATAAGTAATACCCCCGCTTTAGTCAGTGTTTTTATTTGTACCACATGCATACAAAGTCTTACATACAATTAACTACATAAAATGGATTTGTGATTCCAATTGTTTTTAGCTTTCCACAAACTACTGTTTGTTTCAGTGCACCAGAAGATTCAGCCCTAGCGCCCTCTACTGACATTTTGTACTAAGTGTACGTCAACCACGGTTTTGAGCCATTTCCAAGACGTATAATCTATTTTAAATTGTACTGCTGGGAAAAAAACAAGGCAAATGTGTTCAAAGTAGTTAAATAATGCACAATACCTTATCCATGTGCCTGTAATGATTGTCCCTTCTGTCTATCAACCTCACAGGCGGGCTGAAAAGACTCTAGATTACCCTTGCTACCCCATTGTATATTACTAACGTGCCTCTCAGACATTACCCATAAATCATTGCTCTTTTCCTCTCCAGATACCTGTACAAGCTGTGCGACCTTCACAAAGAGTGCGACAACTACACAGAGGCGGCCTACACACTCCTGCTCCACGCCAAGCTGCTCAAGGTATGAAAAAGGACTTAAATCCAATATGTCCCTGCCTGCAAAGTAGTGAGATTAAAGACTACAAATCCCATCAAAGCCATTGTCCGACAGATAGAAAATTATTTTAGACATGAAAAGGTTGTGGTTAAGTTTTGAAATGTTCTTTTTTTTTTTTTTTTTTTTGCCAATACCACACAGCCAGACAGATGCGTGAGTTTTTCCAATCTGTTCTGGTTTTGATGTGTTCTCAAAGATACCGGGACATTACATTGACCTTTTCTTAGCTCTATCTTTGATTAAAGTACCCTGCTGTACGCCGTTCTGATATATTATTAATTAAATTACTCTCTCTGTTGTCAGTCCTGTCAAAAATGCCCATTGTCTACTTTGCATCTGATTTATGGTTCATTGTTGCTAGTTCTAGTTTAATTTAGTTTAAGAAGAGGAATAAGATTTAATAGTGGTCGGTTGGATGTAGAGCTGTAACAATAACAAATCTACTGTACTGTATGTATTGAGAAATTAAGGGTTTAACAAAATTGGAGAAATTACACGTTTTGCTTTCTGTTCCGTTGCCAAGACTTTGGTGAGTGCATCATTAACTGTCATAATTCCAAAGAATTAAGATCTAAAAGTGCTTAATTACAGTTACTTCTTTATTTTTGTCAGCACTAAATTGATTAATTAATGTAAGCAAAGAAGCTTATAAATTCAAGATATGGTGTGGTTTTGTCCGTAGGTTTGTGGTTTTGTCTGTACATTTGTGTTTTTTCCGTACGTTTGGTGTTTTGTCTGTCGTTGTGTTTTGTCTGTACGTCTGTGTTTGTCTGTACGTTTGTGTTTGTCTGTACGTTTGTGTTTTGTCCGTACGTTGTGTTTTGTCCTGTACGTCTGTGTTTTGTCTGTATGTTTGTGTTTTGTCTGTATGTCTGTGTTTTGTCTGTACGTCTGTGTTTTGTCTGTATGTTTGTGTTTTGTCTGTACGTTTGTTTTGTCTGTACGTCTGTGTTTTGTCTGACGTTTGTTTTTGTCTGTACGTTTGTTTTGTTCTGTACGTCTGTGTTTTGTCGACTATTACATTTTACACTGTGAACTTGTACTACACGTGTACATCTTAAGGTGCACTGCTAAAGTACTATTATTTTGTGTGGGAAATGACTGTTGTCTAAAACCTTGATCCCATTATTGTATCGAGCCTTTTCCCTTAGTATCGAAATTTAGTTTGAAATGTTAGTATTGTGACAAACAAGGTATATGATACATGTTTGTCAAGGTATTTCTGAGCAATAAAAAACAGCAATAATGAGAAAGTAAGGCAATGTTTAATGCCAACATTGTATCCCTTCATAGTAAATAAATAGCTTGATCCATCCATCCATCTTCTTCTGCTTATCCGGGTCGCAGCAGTCTAAGCAGGTAGTCCCAGACTTCCCTCGCCCTAGACACTTCCTCCAGCTCCTCCAGGGGGATCCCGAGGCGTTCCCAAGACACATAGTCCCTCCAGCGTGTCCTGGGTCTTCCCCGGGGCCTCTTCCCGGTGGCACATGCTCAGGAGGCATCCAGAACAGATGCCCGAGCCACCTCAGCTGGCTCCTCTCGACGTGGAGGAGCAGCGGCTCTACTCCGAGCTCCTCCCCTTATCTCTAAGGGAGCGCCCAGCCACCCTGCGGAGGAAACTTATTTCGACTGCTTGTATCCGCGATCTTGTCCTTCCGGTCATTACCCAAAGCTCATGACCAAAGGTGAGGGCAGGAACGTAGATCAACCGGTAAATCGAGAGCTTGATTTATGAGGCAATTTGTTCTGAAATTGCAACATCCTATTGGTTGGTCTTCCTCAAATATTAAAACAAATAGATTATACATATATACTTTCCATTAAAGCCACTTTTGCATGATCACAGCATGTTGATACATCGCCATTGCATTGTATTCTGACATATGTTTTAAGATCCCACGTGGCCCGTTTCTGCTTTCTTTGGATAAATAGAAACCCTGATGCAAATTCACAAGTCCGGCTGTAGAAAAATCCATAACTAAAGCAACAGCATCACTCAAAATTCAGAACGCACAGTGGTTGAAATATTAGGGTCTGCATTACGTCTGTCGTTTGCTGAAAAAATATCCTGTCTTTAGCATTCAGGGGAATGAATATAGTCTGATATTTGTCAAATATAAAATCTCAGTGGGTTGTGCTTAACACTACAGAATGCAAAGTAAACCTGTGGCTGTCGAAAGCTTCACTGCTCAATATAAACTGTATTTTAGGTCTAATTATCTTAATCGTAATAATCTTAATCTGAGAAGTATATGTTTATTTAGTTGCTTGATGGACCTATGTTATTTAACTTTTTGCAATAATTTGCACAGATTACACAAAATTGCAATTTGAGAATGTCAAGATTATTCGGTAAATCGATAATCGTGATTATTCAGGTCAGAATATAATCGTACAAACTGAAAAAATAATCATTGTGATCGCATTAGAAGCCAAAATAAATCAGTTCAGTCTATGAACCTTGTGTAAAAGCTTTTGTATGTTTTTTTATGTTAACTACACATAATCATAAGTATATTATTAATTTAGTAACTTTATGATTCAGGCTGGTCACAGACTAGAGGAATTATCATCTATTAGACAATATAGAATTATTATCTATTACTGTTGTTTGGCTTCTATGATCGTGAATTATCGTTAAACTGTAACAATAATCGTTAAATCACTAAAATGTGATATTGTGACGTCCCTATTTCAAACTTGATTTGCTTTATCAAAAATCTCTTTTCATGTCATTTAAACCATGACACGAAGGAAAAGTGAAGCCGAATTGCTGATAAATGAAATGGCTGTAAACAGAGAATACATTTGATTTTATTTAAAGCATTATTTAAAGTTAGCATTGGTTGATAAATGCAGTTGAAATCTCACGGTGACGATGGCAAAGAATATGTTGATAAAACTTCTGACATTGTAAAGAGTATATGCAGATGAATGTTACATGTTAAAACACAACAAAGTTAAAATGTACTAAGTTGTTGTTGTTTTTTTATTGAAAGATAAAGAAGTCATCATGTATTCAAGCACATTGAGAGCCTATTTTACACAAATCAATATTCTTTATGTTCTGTACAAAATGAAATGGTATGTTCATATTTAAAAAATCATGATTTAAGAGAAAGATATCAATACAGTGACGCAGAAGTACAATGAATATGCACAAATACATTTGTTTGGCTCAGTGGAATATAAATTGAAGAGCTGGCTAGAGTGTGTTTTAATCGAAAAAAGAACTGTTTAAAATTATTTTTTAAAATGCATCTATAATGTTTGTATTGTTTTGATGTAGGTAATATTGGTTCATTTTTAATATAATAATACACCTTAATTAGCCTTAATAAAGCATGAACAAAGACTAATTAATAATGAAACAGCAAATGTTTTAAGACATTAATTCAAAAAATTAGGTAACTATTAAGGAGTTGGGTTTAGTGTATTGATTTAAGTATTATCTGAATCATTCTTAATAAACCATTTGTTCGTTATGAATTAAGTCTTTATCCATGATTTATTAAGGCTACTAGAAGTGTAGTTATAATGAAGTGGCACTATTATTGATTATTATGGTATTAGTTATTAGTATTTCCTTCTTGCATCATTGATAACGTTGATGTGTTATGAGATTTAAAGTCTATGCTATTGCTATTGCTATTGCTAATGCTAATGCTAATGCTAATGCTATTGCTTGTAGTACTTGAAATGTATAACTAGGTCAAAATCAGCGTCCAGATATTGACATAGAGAGGATTAACTTTGGTTTCTTAGCTTTACCGCGATAGTTAAGAGCCCACACAACATTATTGATACCATTTTGTATTCGTTCAATAGTATCGATTGTGCTCTGGCCGGCGTTTACCTCTGTCAGGGTTCAGGGATTTACCCTCTCACCGTTTGCATCCACTCTGGCCCTGATGGAGTTTACCTTTTTCTCCATAATACACTATGACACTCTTGGTGATCATTTGACAAAAAATAATATCTATAATGTTATGTAATTCGGACAGAAATGTGTTAAAATTATCAGACAAATGTGAAATGTACGTGAAAGTAATCACAAAAATGCAGAAATATCACCTAATATATACCCTTATTTGAAATTTTACGACTTTTAATTTTTTTTAACTTTTGTGGCATTTTTTTCCCTGTCGTCCCTATGTTATAATTACTTCCGGTCCAGTGGATGATTTAAAATGCCTGCAAGAACCGCACAATAAGTGGACTCAAATCATTTTAGCATTACAAATCTTCCCCTCAAAATAAGAATTCGCAAACATAATAAGACTCTGCTAACGCTGTACTTTGTACTTCTGAAATGCATGGGTTTTCTAACAAACTGAGAGACGACAGGCGAATATTTCACTGTTCAACTGCAGCCTGATTCTCTCCATGGCAAGGTTGAATTGTCACGATTAGTCGAGTGTTAAAATAATCGTGATTGTGTTTTGACAATCGTTCTCGTTGTCTGAACTCCACACACGCTAAAAACACATGTCAAAACACCTTTTTTAACAAACACTGCAGCATTATTAAACCACGGACTTGGCTCTCCACCGATCTGACCCGTAACGTGACCTGGCGGTGCAAGTTTAACGACGTCCTTCCGCTCGTGTTTGTCTGTTTTTTTTAACTGGTTTTTGTTTCCTTTCTTTCAGTGGTCCGAGGAGGCGTGTGCAGCTCACCTGACGCAGAGGGACACGTACCAGGCCACGACACAAGGGCAGCTCAAGGCCCAGCTCTACCAGCAAATCATCAACTACTTTGACAAGGGAAAGGTAAAAAAGATATAAAAAATGGCTAGACGGTTCAAAGTTCTTATCATTGTCAAATAAACTTAAAATTAACATGTTTTTTTGTAAACCCATTTGGCCTTGGGTGCATTTTCCTTTCACACACTGCCACAAGAATTTTAATAAACAGTGAGGAAAGTAATTATTTGAACACCCTGCGATTTTGCAAGGTCTCCCACTTAGAAATTATGGAGGGGGTCTGAAATTTTCATCGTAGGCGCATTTCCACTGTGAGAGAGACTACTAATTTAGGTGAATAAGTGGAGTAGAGATGGACTTTTTAAAGGCAGACTAACAGGTCCTTGAGAGCCACAATTCTTGCTGATTGGCAGGTGTTCCAATACTTATTTGCGGCAATAAATGATTTAAAAAGCATGCAATGTGATTTCCGGACATGTTTTATTAAGATTCTGTCTCTCACAGTGGAAATGCGCCTACGATGAAAATTTCAGACCCCTCCATCATTTCTATGTGGAAGAAATTGTGTGTCTGGACTCGAGGACAAAATAAAATGCGTTCGTAAATTGCTCTGTGTATAATTACTGTTGTCTGTCCAAGTTATTCCTTTATGCTAACACGATGAAGAGAAAAGCTTTGACAGCACAGTTTTTATTGAATTTGAATAGAAATTGTATACATAGTTCTTTATTCAACAACACCAATTTTTAAAGCATGCATACTTTCATCTAACTGATATATTTAAACTATCCAGCCTTTATTAACCTTTGTTTGACCTACTTTACTTTTACTACCTTCCTAGTTTTTTGTAATCTTGCAGCGCTTGGTCCAAAACGATCGTGAATCTCATTTTCGTTTTAGAAATTGATTGCATTCTGAATTGCGCAACCAGCCGGATTTGCTTTCCGTCCCAGTCACTTTGAAATTAATAACATAATAATAATAATTTAAGTTAATTTCATATCTTTTTCATTTGTCAGTGGAGCTTCTGAACAAAAGTTTTTCATTTTCCACCGAATTGCATATTGTACTGTAAATAATGCTGCTTTTTTTATTTATTTATTTTCTCTACAATAGCCATATATAAAAATCCTGTGGCTCTAATATGACTTCTTTGTATTGCTCCACATTTCTCGTATTATTTCTGCAGCACTTGAACCACCCGCTGTGCTCCTCTCGGTTCCTTTGGGTGTGATTTGTAGAGGGAAAAAAAAAAAAAACATGTTTTTTTTTTTTCTTTCACGCTGCCCCTCTGTGCCTTCAAGAGCCTGCTTTGCTATTGTATAAAACAGTTGGTCAGCGACATATTTTAGCGCTAATGGAGGCCCTCTTCCGTCGTCTGAGCAGAGACAATTTACTTTACTTTTGTACCGAGCTTGTTTGTGCCGACAAAGAACAAATTCAACTTTGTGCTGTGTTTGTTTCACGTGGTTAAGGCCAGAAACAGAGGTATAATAAAGGTACACACTGTAACTCTTCTGGTGGGGGGGGTCTGTCTTTTATGTTAGTTTGTTAGCCCGACTTTATTTTCTTTAATTGAATAGCCAGAAACACTCAAAAATGCTATCTTTCTGTTCAATATTTTTTAAGATAAAAACACAAAATTTTAAACATGTTTTTTGAGAAATAAAAGCACCTATAGTTGAATAAATACAAGATATGTATGTTTAATGCCATACTGTGGAAAGTTTTGGGTCGACTCGCCTCCAGAATTGTTTTATTTTGAAAAGTTGCATAATGCATATTAAACCATAAAACTAGTCAAAAAATGATATTGCAAGTTCTATTCTCCATAGAAGTTTGTTTTCTGACCCGCCTCTCACCTCAATTTTAACCTATTTTTTGTTTTTTTTTAGGCAACATTTGGTCCGCTCCATGTAGTGACTTATTTAAAGTGCCTATCACAGGTTTTTTTACAATTAGTATGTGTTTTTTTATTTTTGAATGAGTAGTTCTAATTTTTTGACTTTATTTGGTGTATTTATACCTGTTGTACATATAAATTATAGGTTTACACTAATCGAGCAGGTATTTGTGGAGAAAATTTTTATAATATTTATTGAACAAGCTTTGAGTTTAGTAATTAGTTTATTTTTTTTATTTATTTGTTTATGTACATTTGAGGAAGTGACATCAACTTAGGGACAATTTATTTTTTTTTTATTACTATTTGTTTTGTTTTTTTTTTTATTTTTTTGTTTTTTTTTTTTTTCTTGTACATTATGTACAATTAGGGTTTTTTTTTTTCCAGTCAAATTGTTTATGCAGAATTTACACAAAATTAAAAAAAACTTTTTGGACTCTCTAAACATTAATTCAACAAAATCAAGCTGCTGTCATATATTTTTATTATTATTATTTTATTTGTAAAATGTTTTTAAAACATCAGAAATTCACAAACATAGGAACTTGTCTCGGCCTTAAGGTGCATCATAAAACACTGAGCAATAATAAAACAACATATATTCAATCAAAAAAGGGCATGCATTAGGAAACAATTTAAAATTACTATACAATAAAAATAAAAATAGGCATTTCTATGTACACAAGTTTACAGTTATGTAACATTTACATTAGATGAATTTTGGCCCAGTGTTTGCTGGGTATTTTCCTAGTGTGATGTCACACAATCAATTACAAACAGGAAGTGAAATTCTAAACCTAAAAAATGTGCTATTCTGTGATTATTTATTTTTTTATTACAAAATATATTTATCTCAACTGCGTTTTAGTTCAGTGAGTGGTCCAAACCGTCAGAGGTACTTTGAGTTCTAAATAGCCAACTGTCCCGTTTAGACATTTAAAATCTCCAATATGACCGGGAAAATTGGGCATGCAGCATCTGACAGATCACGTTTTGTTTTATTAAGGCTCTGCTGCTTTGACTAAGTGGTTTGGAGCCGGTTGTTTGTCCATCCCGCTCTCCCGATGTCACAGTTCCAAGGTTTATTTAGCGCTTGAAAATAAAGTATAATAAATCTAAACAGGTCGGTAACGTATGATTTGTGACTGGAGGGGAAGTAGAAAAGAGTTATTTTGAGTGAAGTAACATCATGATTGACAACAAAGATGTGTGTTTTCTTGTTATGTCAGGCTGTTCTAACACTGGAATATTTAATGGGCTGAAAGCATAACAGTTTTAGATGGTGTTCCCGCCATCCATCAGCCTGTTTATATGTAGTATTAGTGTGCAATTGTTACTTATTACAGATCGTGCTTTGATGATTGTAACTATATTAAAGTAGAGTGATCCGAGTGACCTAAGTAAGTCAAAATCCACCCATTGAATTCAATTTTAATGGGGAACAAGAGAGAAGCACAAACATCTGATCTAAAATATGATCAAAAGTAGGTTGATCTGTGTAAAATGTTCAGTGTTCGTGCGCACTAACAAGTTAACAATGAACCCTTTCTCCTTTTAAATAGAGACTTTGACCTCCTTTTGGATTGATCTATTTCAGGGCAGTATACGTTCTAGCTTCTTAGGCCAGTACCTTCAGATTGAAAGTGTCTTAAGGCACAGAGAAGTACTGGCTGTAGGAGAAACTGTGGTTGTCAAGTTGTCAACAATGGAAACGATAGATGGATACCTGTGGAATATACTTTTGGCTACTGCAAAAAAAAAGGCAATAATAAAAAATAAAAAAAATGTATGACTGGGACAGAGTCGACTGAAATAACTTTGGACGTTTATAAAATTGAAAATCTGACTTTCACTTTGGACTTGAACATGGACAGCGGTAACCTCGGCAGCAGGATGATTTCTCGTGTTTTTTTTTTAGTGAGCTGATTCGTTCGCCGTCCGCACCAGTGGTTTGATGAGTCAATCGCATGGCATTTGGTTGGACTGGAACCAATCAGAGCAGCATTGTGGTTTGAGCAGAAGTCACAACAACCCGAACCAAAACAAACGCCGTACTTCAGGCAGTTTTAGGAGAAATACGGACTATTGTGCGTTTCAAAACATTGCACACAAAGGCACTCAGTACATTTGTGGATGAGAAAGACGACTGTGCTTTTCTGAACACTGGATTTAACACAATTTAGATTTTTCTTTTTCTTCCGTATAATATAAAAATGTAAATGGAAGTAAAAAATAAAATAAAATTTCTTGGTCGAAATGTCTTGATGTCTACATGAACTACATTTGAAACCTTTTCTCTCATGGAGCAGTTACGTATGCAGTTAATGGTAACTTCCTGTATGAGGTGGATGCAAAAGGGTTGGGCGACATGACAAAAAGAAGAAGAAAAAAGAAGAAAAGAAACGTCACTGGCCACTGATTTAACTAAAAAACCAACAATACTTATGCTCCAAACCACATGCTTTCACTGGCAGAGATTTGGCTGTAGACCTCTTGACTTAAAATACTCTAAAATGGCAGTTCAGTCCTAATATACAATAATATGAAGCCTTTCTACGGATGAGATGAACGTAGAACCCACACAGCGATCTCACGAGTTAGATTTTGACTTCTTGAAGCACCATATTGACTGGAGGAAACATGTCCAAGACGAGAAGGAGAGTTTTGGTACCAGATCTACTTCCAGCCTCTCCCACGTCCGTTGAGGCCTATCGCGTCCTCCATCGACCCGCTTGAAGAGCCCATCGAGTGGAAAGCGTCCCTGCGACATCACTCCACCGCTCTGGAGAGGGGCCACTGGCATAAATACATAAATACATCCATTCATTAACAGCGGAGTTCGAAAATGCTTTGAACATGTTTGCACTGTGATGGTTGAAGTGGTTTATTTTGCGACTGTTGGTTACGTACAAGGATGGTTATGACTAAGGATGGTGTTGAGTGCGTTCTCGTCTGTGTTTGTCCGACAGATGTGGGAGGAGGCCATCATTCTGGGAAAGGAGTTGGCAGGGCAGTATGAAAACGAGATGTTTGACTACGAGCAGCTGAGCGCGTCTTTGGTAAGTGGTGCCGTTGTAAACAAGTCCTACGTGCTAATATACATTGACACAAAAAAAAAAAAAAAAGAGTAAAAACTAGCCACTGCACATGAAAATCCTGGTTTTAAGGAATAAAAAGTATGACCGACAACTTCAACGTCATACAACTTTGTGTTTTTAAGAGAAGGACGTCCTGATTTTTAAAAAACAGCGTCCAGTTGACTACTTTTAAATACTTTTCTACGATTGCTGAGTGAGATTTTTTTATATGATTAGGACCAATGGACAGTACTCCATGCGTAAAGGCAATTCAGAGTGAGTTAAAGGGGACAAAATCAACATTTATGAGCTTTAAACATGGGCTTCCTTCATTAACTTACTCAACGTTGTATTTTGATCCAGGCATGTCTAAATAATCCTGTTTTTTCTTGCGTTCGAGGCTCGAGTTCTTGTGATTTATTTAATTTTTTTAATTAAGGCTCTGAGTCGTACTTATAGGGTTCAAAAAGCAATTCCATCAACACTAAACTCAGAACTGAACATCCTCTGTCTGTTGGCAATTGTCCTTTTTCTATTACTGCCGTTTCAGATCAAATTAACATTATACACTGAACAAAACCTAAAACAGTGATCTATTTATTTATGACAAAGTTTATTTCTAGGAACCAGAAAAAAAGGATAATATGTAATTCTTAATTTGAATCTACACATTATTGTTATATCAATAATTTGAATTACACTCAATTTATAAACATGTTTCCTTCACTTTCTGGGTTTGTCTATACATCAGGCATGTCCAAACTACGGCCCGGGGCCCGAACACGGCCCTCAGACCAATTTTTTACAACAATTTTTTTTTAGTTTTTACTGTAAAATTGGAAACATTCAAGCATTTTTATGTTATACCAACCTAATTCAAATTTCTAATGATTCACTTCATTGTCCGGTTGTCTGCGGCCCTCTGCTCCGTTTAAGTTTCAAAGTGCGGCCCACGGTGAAAAAAAGTTTGGTCTACACTAACCAAACATGTATATACTCTAAATTATATGAAAATACTTAAAAATGTACAATAAAAACTATGAATTGCTCCTGTCCACGTCTTAAACTCTTCAACTAACCCTGTGAGTCATAGATTTTCCAAGTAATTAATACAATTATTTGCATAGAATAAACACAAGGCTCACTCTAAGATGTAATTAGTTAAATGCTGTAATTAGAAAAATATACTTCCAACTTGATACAAATGCTCTGTTCCCTTTTGTCCATCAGAGGAAGCAGGCCCAGTTCTACGAGAACATCGTGAAGGTGATCCGACCCAAGCCGGACTACTTCGCTGTGGGATACTATGGCCTGGGCTTCCCCTCTTTCCTCCGGGTGAGTCCCACACAGCAGTTCTCCCGTTCACTCGCTCATGAACGCTTCTGAAGTCGTGTGAATTCTGTGCATTTGTACCAGATGAGGAAAAAGTGGGTGAGGGTGGGTTGTGTCCGAAAACTCCTCAGCTCTCATCTAATGCGGTGTAAAAGCCTCAACTAATGCATTTTCTGTAGAACAAAGTAGAGCCTAAAAGAGTCACGATCTTTATTAGTTGAGTAATCCATTTATTTTATCAGTAAGTACATGGAACAGCAGCTAAAAAAAAAAAAAAAAAAAGACCCAGAGTGAGTTTTTTACCTCCAAATGCACTCTATTCTAGTCCCGTTCTGTAATTTTTTTAATTGTTGTTTTTGCATTAACTCCTGGTCCGCTGTTGTCTTGTGAGGGCTGCAACAGGAAGTGACATCACAGCAAGTCTATGCATATTCAACACAAAGAAACAACTTATTTTTTTGACTCTCTAAACATTAATTCAACAAAATAAAGTCGCTCTAATATATTTGTACTTGTCAAAAACAGGAAGTGAAATAATAAAGCTAGAAAATAAGTATTAGCAAAATTTGAAATATATTTATCTTCACTGCATTTTAGTTCTGTGAGTGGTCCAAACTCATGGACACTTTAATATATCAATCACAACTAATCGAATAATCGTTGTCTTTATACAGGACACAGACTCCAAGACGTAGCAGGAGCTGAGAAGAGGTTTTATGACCCAGACATAGCAGGAATAACATAAAAATAACTGGTTCATCAGTAAATCTTCTCTACCAGGATGTCCTCAAATGGCTTCACCTCAGCTTTATCTGCGTAAAATCTCATATTCACAGGTCTTTTGTGTTCTAAAAAAACTAATCGATTAATCAAAACAGCAATCGCCATATGCCACAGGCTAATTCATTACCAGAATAATCGTTATTGCTGCTCTAAAGTGCAGTTTGGGGCTAATTACATGGAAATACTGCTGTTTAACTGTGCATCGAGGGCATCTTCATCCTTCCTAGTAGATGCTCTTTGATTCGCTCCAAATGGGAAAAAATTGAGAGCAGAGAAAAAAAAGTTTGCGGTGTTCTTCGCGCACGGAGAAGCCACGTTATCAATCGAGCTACAGTTTTAAGCACTTCGCAAATGAGGCTGCACCGGGAACGAAGCCAGTCACACGCCCTGGACTACGAGAGAAAAGGCTCGTTCCAGGCCGCTTTGGTCCCGAACTCCCGTAAAAAGCGTCCGCACCGTGTCTTGTGAGCGCATTAGTGATTTCAAACGCTTAAACAGTAAAACCAAGCATATTTTTATTACAATACACCACAAATTATACGAAGATATGAAGGCCAGCAGCGAGGCATTAGAGTGAATGTCACAATCCAAAATTTAAGACGGTTGGGGTTTAATTCGTGTCGGCTGAGTCGGAAAAAAGCATTACTAATTCATACAGCTGACTTTTTCTACTGCTTTTGTATCACTGCTTTCCACAAAGTAGCAAATGTCCCAACGTCCCCTGTCCTCAGACATATGTCCCAACGTCCCCTGTCCTTAGACAAATGTCCCAACGTCCCCTGTCCTCAGACATATGTCCCAACGTCCCCTGTCCTCAGACATGCCCCAACTGTCCCAACGTCCCTGTCCTCAGACATATGTCCCAACGTCCCCTGTCCTCAGACAAGTGCACCACACGTCCCCTGTCCTCAGACAAGTCCCAACGTCCCCTGTCCTCAGACAATGCCCCAACGTCCGTCCAATCTCCACGTCCTGTCTCAGACCATATTCCCAAACGTCCCTGTCTCAACATTATGTCCCAACGTCCCCTGTCCTTACAAGCCAACTCTTCCTGATATGCCCACGTCCCCCTGTCCTCAGACAAGTGCCCAACGTCCCTTGTCCTCAAGCAAATGGCCATCCTCCCTTCCTGCAAACAAGTGCCCAAGTCCCTGTCCTCAGACAAGGTGCCCCCAGCGTCCCTGTCCTAGACAAATGTCGTCCAACGTCCCCTGTCCTCTCAGACAAGTCCCAACGTCCCCTGTCCTCAGACAATGCCCAACGTCCCCTGTCCTCAGACATAGTGCCCCAACGTCCCTGTCCTCAGACAACCTCACTGTCCCTGTCCTCTAGACAAGTGCCCCAACGTCCCCTGTCCTCAGACATAGTGTCCCAACGTCCCCTGTCCTCAGACAAATGCACTCCCCTGTCTCGACAATCCAACTGTCCTATCCCAGACAAATGCCCAACGTCCCCTGTCCTCAGACATATGTCCAACGTCCCTGTCCTCAGACAAGTGCCCCAACGTCCCTCCCAACGTCCCCTTCCTCACACATCCCCAACGTCCTGTCCTCAGACAAATAAGCCCAACGTCCCCTGCCTTCAGACAAATTCCAACGTCCCCTGTCCTCAGACATATGTCCAACGTCCCCTCCTCAGACAGTGCCCAACGTCCCTGTCTCAGACAAATGCCCCAACGTCCCCTGTCCTCAGACAAGTGCCCCCAACGTCCCCTGTCCTCAGACAAAGTGCCCAACGTCCCTGTCCTTCAAACAAGTCCCGCTCCTTAACAATGTCCCCAACGTCCCTGTCCTCAGACAAATGCCCCAACGTCCCCTGTCCTTCATAACAAGTGCCCCAACGTCCCCTGTCCTCAGACAAAAGCCCCAACTCCCCCCTGTCCTCAGACAAGTGCCCCAACGTCCCTGTCTCAAACAAATGCCCCAACGTCCCCTGTCCTCAGACAAGTGCGCCAAGTCCCTGTCCTCAGACAAATCCCCAACGTCCCTGTCTCAACAATGGCCCAACGTCCCCTGTCCTCAGACAAATGATCCCAACGTCCCTGTCCTCAGACAAGTGCCCAACGTCCCCTGTCCTCAAACAAGTGCCTCCCAACGTCCCTGTCCTTAGACAAATGCCCAACGTCCCCTCTCCTCAACATAATGTCCCAACTCGTCCCTGTGTCCTAAATGCCCCAACGTCCCCTGTCCTGTAGACAAAGCCCAACGTCCCCTGTCCTCAGACAAATGTCCAACGTCCCCTGTCCTCAGACAAGAGCCCCGACGTCCCCTGTCCTTAGACAAATGCCCCAACCCCTGTCCTCAAACAAAGTGCCCAACGTCCCTGTCCTCAACAAATGAGCCCAACTACCCTGTCCTCGACAAGTGCCCAAGCTCCCCGTCCTCAGAACAAGGTTCCCCCAACGCGTACCCTGTCCCTTAGTCTCAACAATGACCCGCAACGTCCCCCGTCCTTGAATAATTTGCCCAACGTCCCCCTCCTTGACAAGTATCAACGCTCCCCCTGGCTCTGTCCTTAGACCAAATGCCCCAACTCCCCTGTTCCTCAACAATGCCCCCACGTCCCCTGCCTCAAACAAGTGCCCCAACGTCCCCTGTCCTTCAGATCCAATACCCTCTGCCCCAACGTCCCTGTCCTCAGCAAGCGCCCACCTTCCAGACCGTGCTCAACGTCCCCTGTCCTCAGGAACAAATGTCCTCAGACAAATGCCCCGACGTCCCCTGTCCTTAGACTGCCCCGACGTCCCCTCAGACAATGTCCCAACGTCCCCTGTCCTCAGACAAATGACCCAACGTCCCCTCGTCCTGTACAAAGTGCCCAACGTCCCCTGTGTGCTCTAGGACAAATGCCCCAACGTCCCCTGTCCTAACAGCTCACCCCTGTCTATACAAATGTCCCGAGTCCATGTCCTCAGACAATGTCCGTTCCACTCCAGACAAATGCCGACCTGTCTTAGCATGCCCAACGTCCCTGTCCTCAGACATAGTTCCCAACGTACCCCTGCTCCTTATGACCAAAATGCCCACGTACCACCTGTCCTCAGACAATGTCCCACGTTCCACTTCCTAGACAATAACCTGCTCCTCGAATCCACGTCCCCTGTCCTCACAGCCGAATTCCTGTCTCAGAAAATGCCCCGAACGTCCCTGGTCCTGTCCTTAAAGTTCTCCTTCTCGGCAAAGAAAAACTACCTTGTACTCTACCTTCAAGCCACTCAAAGCGCTTTACATCAAGGAACCGTTCACCCATTCACACACCAGGGTGGGCAGACACTGGGGGTGAGGCGGGTTAAGTGCAGAAGGACTCATCGGCCGTATTCACCTCTGGGCCAGTGGATCTGACCGCCCAACCAAGGATGTTTATGTTGAGAGCGGGATTCAAACCGCTGACCTTCGGCTCAAGCCCTCTACTGCTCATAAACATGTACAACAACCTTTAATCCTTGTTTATCACCAGCGTCCCCCTCTCAGAACCGACTCAGCCACTCCAGGACATGGCAATAAAACCTCCTGACAGTGGAGACTTGATGAATGACCACATGGCCAACCAAATCGTGTTTGTCCCATCAGGGCTGTGATTGCCTCGCAAACTGTGGCTTTAAATTCTATTACTCGGACCTCACCCGGACACCCATTGCTCTACACTTTAGCCGTGGGCTGCATCACAATATTGACTCGCAAGCTTTGCCCCCTGACACTGCCTGGTGCATACAAATAAGAGCAAAATTGGTGGCGCAAACGTCATTGAAGCTGTGATTTGCTTGTTACTTCCAAATTGTATTAGTATTAGAGGTACAAAAGAAATGTCTTTAGAGTAAACACGTATTTGATGAAACTACTAAAGTAAGAGTAACCTTCTGGACATAACATCTGATTTAATGTCATATAAAGTTACAAAAACATTAAATAATTCACAAAACCTGGTATTTTCAGGAAATAAACCTCAAAAGACTGAAAAAGTAAATATCTGAAGGCGCGACGCAAGAAACGTAAATGTTCAAATCATCCACAAAAAGCACTTGAATAGACTTACAGTGGGAAGAGGAACCACGACAACAAGACATTTTAAGTTTTAATATGTGTATGGATTCAAATTGGGGCAGATATTCGCCTGTATCAAACAGTTCAACATATTAAAGTCGAATCCAGTCAGGAAATGGTAAAAGCAAAAGTATCAATTGCAATTAACTAAATATATCGCAATAAAACAAAGGTCGTCCATCTGACAGACATTTGGGCAGATTTTATTAATGATTTTCCTTATTCAGTCTAAATTAACAGTGATTAAGTCTGTTTTAGCAGTTTTATTTTGACATAGTTGGAGGAAAATGTATTAATATATTAGTCAAACTGTCAACGTGTTTGTCTTTTCTTTTTCTTTTCAAGACACACCTGACAATACCTCAAGTTGCACTAGTATTCCCCCGCACGCTGGTGGAAAATCAATGTTCTGCACTTGGATTTCTTGGATTTTGTTTGTTTGTTTGCCCTGTGCCATCACCAACTTATTTTTATAATTTTTTTACCTGCAAAAAAACAACAAAAACACACACAAAGACCAAATAGAACGTAAGGCAAGTAAAGGAGGAAAAGTAGAAAATGAGGGCGTGGCATCAGAAAAAAAAAAAGAAAAGGAAAAAAAGAGGAATTAGAGCATATCAAATTCTGAATAATTGTCCCATTTTGTCCATTGTTTTTTAAATTTGTCTATTTTTAAGTTGAGTCTTAAGGTATTTTTTTCCATTGTGCATACATCTGTCAGATATCCATCCACTGTGTCCGTGGCAGGGTTTTAAGGCCCAAGTACAGTACATCATTTAAAGTTTAGAGGGATTTCTGGTGTCAAAAACAATTTGCCTTGTTAATCTCCGTCGAAAACGTACACGATTCATCCTTAAATGTCTTGAAAAGTTAAAAAAAAAAGTCTAAAGTAAGTCCTCCTTTTTACTGCCGTTAATCCAACCTGAAACCCCGTGGTGCTTTGTCATCGGAGAATTAAATTGTCCTCTGCACCCGTTCCACCTTTAGACATGTTTATTTATCGGGCTCATCCCATTCTTCAGACCAATTCCTTTCTCAAACACCGCCCATGACCCTACAGCGCCCCCTGCATTGCATCATTACAGGTCTGAGTTTAAGGATCGCTGACCTTCTGGATTGGACCATTTATATTTCATGATAAAGAAAACCAATTTGAGAGGTTTTGTTTTTGTTTCTTTGTCGAATTCAGTGCCCTTTATAGATGATGTCCTCTTTTAAAGGCTGAGGACACGATTATGAAAAGATTAAATGCGTTTTTTTGAATATAGTTTGCATTTTTTTGGGACATTGCAAGAAATCGTCAAAACTGCAACATTTTTAAAACTTAAAGGGTCAAATAAGAAGCTATAGGAGCCAAAGAACAGAACTCTTTATACTGTTTAATCTTGTCGTTAGTGAAGAGTATATTTGACACAATTAGATAATTATTATATGGATACGTTTAATCACCATTGCCGCTTTGAAACCATTACAAATGAAAACATCACTGTGCGCTCCGTTAATGAGGACAAATGCACCCCGAACGTTTGCGTTGGAGCAGCTCAAAGTCGGTTTTGCGCGAGGAAAATCGATACTTCTGCTGATAAAGGCGTTTCGTGTCGCGGGAATTGATTTTATGTAACGCACTGGAATTTACTTTCTATGACTCATTTGCTGCTGGATGCATGTGGCGCTGTGATTGGACTGAGCCGCTCAGTTTAATCAAATGTCCCCTGCGCTAATGTGGAACTATATTAACGTGGTGGTCCTTAAGAGAAATATGTTTTGCGTTTTGCTCAAATGTATTTCAAAAATGTTATCACAGAATAGCACATTTTTTTCGGTTTATAATTTCACTTCCTGTTTGTAATCGATGACATCACACCAGGAAATTACCCAGCAAACGCACAACTCAAATAAAAAATATAGGAGCGCACCTTTTATTTTGTTGAATTAATGTTAGAGAGCCACAAAAGTTGTTTGTTTGTGTAAATTCTGCGTAAACTTTGACTGGAATGCGTGGCCCTCCCTAGTGTGATGTCACTTCCTGTCCTTTTCCGCAGGTTTTTCAACGTTTTCTACACAAACGCCTACTCGATTTGTTGCAAAACTATCATTTATCTGTACAACAACTACATAAATACACCAAATAAAGTCAAAACTAGACAATGGTGATATGCCCATTAAATGTTGGCGCACACATTTTATTACCATGGTGATTATAACTTTAAGATGAAAGTCGGTTTTGATATCTTAAAGGGATTGTTCAAATTTTACTTCATATTTTTGGATCTCCTTCCAGCATAGTTTTTAAAGTATAAACATTTTGAGAAATATTTAAGTTAGTACTGTGTTGGTGTAATCCCTCATTCGTCCAGGAGAGTTCCATTGTAGAAAAAGATTCAGTTGTAGTCATCTAGACCCTGATAATGGGCCATTGAAACTAAACTCTTTCTTTTTTGTTTTTATTTTAGCTGTACAAAGGATACCATACCTAAAACACAATATAGTTTCAAGAAAGAGCATAAGCTATTCAGAACTTCAACTGTAATTACTTCCATTTACATGTTTTTTAATTTACGATTTATCGACCAATCACACCAGAATCGTAGTTTTATTTTTGATCATTGTATTTGTGTTTTATCTGTGTACAACAGTCTACTAATCAAAAATATAAAAATGAAAAATGTAACTGTTACTTGCAGCCTTAATTGAGAACTTAAGCACTTTTTAAAGCGGGTTTTGCCATCGTTCTGGACCGCTTTTGCGAAATGGAAGCCTGCGAAACGGGAAGCAACATTTCACAAACTATCACAATCGGGAATCAAACTCAACTTTCTGATGCCGTCGTCAATTCCACCTCTTCCGCCGCGTTCCATATCACTTTCGCTCCCTTTTTCGCCCCCCTCTCATCGACCCCTGCACCTCCGACTTAATCCCTTATTGAGTTGCCGGCGCGCACCGTCATCTTAAAAAGGCCGCTGAGGGTTGTGTGAAATATGCATGGGTGCGCGCCTCCATGTGAAGCGCGAGGATATGAGCTGTCGTGTCCTATCACTCAGGCTGCTCCCCGGTACAGGGCCCGCGGGCACTCTGCAGAAGATGAAGGGATGTTCGCGCCTCATGCATTTTTAGGGGGGGGCGCGACTCAGATGTCTTCCCGATGAGTTTAGTTTTTTTGTTTTTGGGCGTGATAAAAGTCGGATGAGGCTTTTAGAAATCCATCGGTGTGCCAAATGCTATCAGAAAAAAAAAAAAAAGAAAAAAAAAAAGCAGGTAATGAGGGATCATTCAGTTCATTGTCTAAAAAAAAAAAAAAAAAAGTTAAAAAGTGCACCCAAACCGGTTCATTTGAAACTCTTGGCAGCAGTGCGCGTGCGTCGTCCGCTTACATAATGCGTTCTGAGAGCGTCCTAATTATTCACCGCAGTGAGTTTGTAAGTGCTTTTCTCAACTTGCGAGCGAGTTTTGCCGTCACGGTGAAGCTAACGGCGCCTGAACAGAACACGGTGAACTACGGTCGGATTTTTTACAATATATCTGTACTGGAGCAAAACAGATATTACTTTAATGCATGAAAAAAATTTAATTAATGAATTGAATTAGACTTCAAATGAAATACCAACAGTAAGAAACTTTTGCCTACATTATAGATCATGTATTTTGTTTATGTAAATTACATGCAAAAGTGTGCACAATTGAAATGAACAACAATAATAAAATATCGATAATAAATAATAAAATAATAATAATACTATAATAATAATAATAATAATACATTTTATTCTTGAAATATACAAACCAAACGAATCCTGATTAGGGCTGCAACAATTTATTATTATTATTATTATTATTATTATTATTATTATATGGAATTTTCACTATATTTGATAAGATAGTTTCACTTTAATACACCTTGATTTGCCGTGACAAAGCATGAACAAAGACGTCATTCAGAATGAACAAATGGTTTATTAAGCATGATTCAGAATTAATAGCAAATTAATTAAGGTTAGGGTTAGGGTTAGGTGAAAGGGTTAAAGTATTAAGTAGTTACTAATCCTGAACCATTCTTAATA
This sequence comes from Chaenogobius annularis, assembly GCA_015082035.1. NCBI lineage: Eukaryota > Metazoa > Chordata > Actinopteri > Gobiiformes > Gobiidae > Chaenogobius > Chaenogobius annularis. The sequence goes on from BJKM01000037.1 coordinate 417,140, forward strand.
AACTATGTGTTCACTATGAATGAAGTCTGTGTTCATACTTTACTAGAGCAAGAATAAGTGTAGTTATTATAAAGTGGTACTGATAAATTAAATATGAGATTAAGATACAAATAAGGATATTGTCATAGAGTATCTTTACAGAAAAAATTATTTTTCTTTTTTTCTTTTTTTTTTTTACACACATTTTCCCCATTTCTCGAGTCATTTTGGGGTAATTACTGCTTTGTCCGAGTCATAACTTAAAACCTCTTTTCTCCGCACGTTTTGAAACATGTACAGTTCACAAAACGATTCTCAAATAAGTTGGTAATTATTTAGTTCAATAATCAATACATTTATTAACTTATTTCTAATCCAATTTCCTTACTGTGAAGTTACAGGTATTCGATATATCTTATACTGCATTTCTTCTCTTAATGTCTTATTTTTACATCACAGTAGATTCATAAAAAATGAATGGAATAGTCTTATTATAACAAGTTCTGAAATGTTTAATACACCAAATTTATCTTTCTCATTCTGTTGGTAAATACTGTATTATGATCTTTATTTTAAATAGTTTGCTATTGCTGATAACATATATATTGGCCAATACAGTAATGTTTTTGTTGTTTTTCTATACGATAAATAGACAAATCCATGTGTTAGAATGTTCAGTTAGAAGGTCAGCATGTTTCAGCTGTTCCAGTATACAAAATGTGGCAGTACCTCCAGCGGCCGCGGTGCAAAGTGTCGCACGTAATCTTGATGATATGGGTTTTCTCTGAGAGTGTAGTCGGGGTCTGACGTACCCCAGAATTTCATTAAAACCTCACTTCCAGCAGAATAGAAGTTAATATCTTTTTTGATTGAAACAGTACGATCTCTCTGTTCCCCTGAAAAATATTCAAGCAATAGATGCGGCTGTGAGAAGGTGGTTCATTCCTCCAACTTTCAGTAATTTGAAACTAATATCACGATGTGCCTTTTGAAGAGATGGTTTGAATGGCATCAGATTGTCTCATTCTGGAACTAATTGATCCCATTTTGGGACGAAAACACTGAAAGCTGTGGCCTGCATTTTATTTGGTTCTTTATTTTACTTTTTAAGACTATAAAAATATGTTTGGTAACCTGGTTTATAGTTAGTTAGATAGATCGATAGATGGAATTCATAATGACAACAACAAGGTACAGTAAATCCACTATTGTAGTTAGTATTTAAGGACTCTTTGGAAAATGTCCTGGTTAAATACATTTAAAATTTGTAACGTGATAGCAGTTTTCCCCAATAGTAATAATTTTTCCTCAAATTCTGCCAAATTCCTCTCTATTTTCTTTAATTTATTTATTTTTTTTTCTCAATTGTTAAAAAAAAACCTTGAACGCTCGCACTCCCGCTGTGAGCAGGCTCGCCTCTGCATAGATCTGATTTGTAACTTGGTTTGATTGTGCCACCTGCTTGTTTCCAGGGACGTAGATTTGAGTTTGCACTTCTTGACGACCTTGTAAATCAGACATAACTCTTTGAACCTAAAAATAACCTAAAATGAACTTAGTGAATATATAACAGTGGAACAAAATCATTTCAACATTTCAAAGTATAAAACCCCCAAATGTCATGTTCAGGTCTCTGTTGAATCAGCGGGAATCGAACCTCCGACCTTCTGCTTGGCCACCACTGAACATTAGCTTCTTTTACTCACTGGCTCTTTTTGTCTTCTTTTCTCCGCAGAATAAAATGTTCATTTACCGGGGTAAAGAGTACGAGCGGAGGGAGGACTTCGAAGCCCGCCTGCTGACACAGTTTCCCAACGCAGAGAAGATGAAGACCACCACTCCACCCAGCGAGGAGACCAAGAGTTCACCCGGACAATGTATCTTTTTTCAGTTATAGTTTAGTTTTTGCTGTCGTTCTAGGGCATGAGTTCTAAACATTTAAAGATGCACTATGTAACTTCTATGGTCAATCACATGCTTAAAGTGACGTACGACAGGTTTTTACGATTTTCAAATTTTGACTTTCATTGGTGTGTTTTTACCTGTTGTACATATAAATTATAGTTATTTGATAGTATTTGTGGAGAAAACGTTGAAAAATCTGTGGGAAATGACAGGAAGTGACATCATTCCAGTCCAAGTTTATGCATAATTTACTCAATCAAACGACTTTTTTGACGTTCTAAACATGAATTCAACAAAATAAAGTCGCTCTCATATATTTTTATTTGTCAAATAAAAAAAATGATATTGACATTAGATGAGTTTTGGCCCAGTGTTTGCTGGGTAATTTCCTCATGTGACGTCATCAATTACAAACAGGAAGTGAAATGACAAACCTAAAAAAATTTGCTTTTCTGGGATAACATTTTATAATTTTTAGCAAAATTCTACACATATTTACATTACACATAACTGCATTTTAGTTCAGTGGGTGGTCAGTGGGTGGTCCGACCTGTAGTGGGCACTTTAAGATTGTGAATGCATTATCTAAAGAGGTGATGAATGTGGGATAAATAAATGCAGAAAAAGCTGGCGATAAACAGGAAGTAGGTAAATATTGACCCTTGTGAATGGTTGAGATCTGGAGACTTCAAAATAAATACTAAACTTTGAGGAAGGAAGAGTCGGGAGCATTTCCAAGTGGCAGCAATGTGGGGAATTCGTAATGGGTTTGGAGAAGTTTTAAATACGCTTAAAATCACACACTTTTAAACAGAAAAACAAACATTTGAATTGGATCATGAATCATTTAAGGAGAATTGTTTTAGTTCATTTGGAATAACCTCAGGGAAGTCTCGTTTCACTCGGCTCTCTGGATGTTGGAGCAGTTTGTATTTTGAGCGCAGTTTTCTTAACTCTTTTTGCCAAAGACCTCCAGTGTTTCATAGTGAAGCCCATCCTAGACCTCCCGGCCAAATTCCAAAACAAGTCCGTCTCGGAGCAAATTTTAAAGTAAGTAAAATGACTACTCCAATATTTATATATTTTTTGTCATTTTTATTGCATTACATTACCACATCAGTCAAATTAGAAAATAGTTGTAACGGTGGTAGAAGTAAATAGTTTGCTGTGGAAGTTCTAGTAATAATAATAATAATAATAATAATAATAATAATTCACCAATTACATTTTTTAATAATAACTGTATGAAGGAGCAATACTTTCACCTCTTCCCCTGAAAAATACTTTAATGTACTTTAATGTCCCCAGAGATCAGTAAAGTGTTCACACTTTTTTGGTCCTGGTTACTTTCAGGTTTACTTCCAGGTTTACTTCAGGTTTACTTCCAGGTTAGTTCCAGGTTTACTTCCAGGTTTAGTTCCTGGTTTACTTCCAGGTTTACTTCCAGGTTTAGTTCCTGGTTTACTTCCAGGTTTAGTTTACAGTTTCCAGGTTTACTTCCAGGGTTAGTTTCAGGTTTACTTCCAGGGTTAGTTTCAGGTTTAGTTCCTGGTGTAGTTCCTGGTTTAGTTCCTGGTTGTAGTTCCAGGTTTACTTCCTGGTTTACTTCCAGGTTTAGTTCCAGGTTTAGTTTCCAGGTTTAGTTCCAGGTTTAGTTCCAGGTTCACTTCAGGTTTACTTCCTGGTTTAGTTCCTGGTTTACTTCCAGGTTTACGTTTCCAGGTTACTTCCTGGTTTACTTCCTGGTTTACTTCCAGGTTTACTTCCTGGTTTAGTAAGATCTCTCTCACAGTCCTGCATGTTTGAAGGTGACTAAACCTCGCCCACGTCCACGTTTGCTCCAAACAAACCCGGGTTGACCTTGGTCTCATTACCAACTTGGCCCAACCATCTGCCACTGCCGCTGTGCCAAGCACAACATTGTTTCTCTCTGCGCATCATTAATACATTATTGCGCCGTGGTCCCTCTTCCACTTCTCTCTTTTTTCCTCCTCCTCCTCCTCCTCTCTCCTCCTCTGTCCCTCTTCCACTTTCTCTCTTTCCTCCTCTCCTCCTCCTCTCTCCTCCTCGTCCCTCTTCCACTTTCTCTCTTTTTCTCCTCCTCCTCCTCTCTCTCCTCTTCCTCTTCCACTTTCTCTCTTTTTTCCTCCTCCCTCCCTCCTCCTCTTCCTCCTCTGTCCCTCTTCCACTTTCTCTTTTTTCCTCCTCCTCTCTCTCTCCCTCCTCCTCCCTCCCTCTCTTTTTTTCCTCCTCTCCTCTGTCCTCCTGTCCTCTTCCACTTTCTCTCTATTTTCCTCCTCTCTCCTCCTCTCTCCCTCTTCCACTTGTCTTAGCTTCACTTGTCTCCTCTTCTTTCCCAGTTTCGTACCCCTCTGTTCTCTTTTCCTAACTACTCTGTCCTAGTTTAGTCTCCACTTCTCTCCACTTCTTCCTTTTTCTCCTTTTATCCTCTTCTCTCTCTCCCTCTTTCTCCCTTTAGTGTTAGGGTGGTTGGGTTAGAGGTTCTCTCCTTCTCTTTCCCAATCTTTCTACCTCTCATTTCCTCTCTATTCTCGCTCTCCTCCCTTCTCCACTTCTACCCTTTCCTCCTCTCTTTTCTCTCAACTTCTCTCTTCCCCTCGCTCCCCTTCTCTCCCTCTCTGCCTCACCGTATTGCGCCAGCTCCATCTTCCTCCTGTCTTTTCTCTCCACCTTTCTCTTCACTGTCCCTCTCTCCTCGTCTTTCATCATTTCTCTACCTCTCTATTCTCTCTCCCTTCCTCTTCTCCTCACTGCCCTTCTCTCCTCTCCCCCTCTCACCTTACGTCTCTCCATCTCGTCCTTCTTCTTCTTCTCTCTCTCTCTTCACCCTTCCCTTTCCCCTCTCTTCATCTCTCTACATTTCATTTCACTTTCCCACTCTCCTCCTTTGTCAATCTCCCCTCCCTCCCTGTTCTCTCTCTTCTCTCCTCCAGTTTCCCTCTCTATTTTCTTTACATTCCCCTCTCAACAAACATATTTCTCTCCATCTCTTCCTCCATCTTCCATCTCTCTTTCCCCTCCTCTCTCCTTTCTACCTTTAATTTCTCTCTCCCTCTATTCTTCTTTTTCCCAATCTCCCTTCCTGCCCTTCCTCTCTCTCCCCTCCTCTCTTCCTCTCTCTATCCCCCCTCTTTTTTCATCTCTCATCTCCCGCTCTCTCTCCTTTCCTCTTCTCGTATCCTTCTTGTCTCTCCCCCTTTCTCTCTCGCTTTCCTTTTCACCTTTAGTTTTCCCTTCTCCCCCCCCTCTCTCTTTATCCCTTCCGCTTCCTCTCTACCCCTTACTCTTCTCACCCCCTCTTAACTCTCCCTTCCTCTTCTCATATCCTCCTTCTTCTTCTTTCCCCCTTTCTCTCTCTCGCTTTTTTCCCCCTTCATTTTTTTTCTTTTTGTCTTCCTCTTCCTCTCTACCCTCTTCTCTTCTCACTCCCTCTTATCTCTACCATTCTCTGAAATCTCTCCCCCTTTCTCCCCTCCTCTCTTCTTGCCTTCCTCTTCTTCTCTCTTCCTCTCTCCCCCGCTCTCTCCCCACCACCTCTTACATATCTCTACCTTTCTCTTAAACCTCTCTCTCTCCCCCTCTGTTTCTTTCCTATTTTCTCCCTCTTTTTTGTCACCTTCTCTCTCTCTTTCTCTCTCTCTCACTCTCTCCCCACATCTTTTTCATCCCTCTCTCCCTCTTGTTTGCCCAATCTGCTTCCCGCGTTCAGCTGTGCAAAGTCACTTAGCCTGGGCCACGCGACGCATCGCTGGACATGATTGAAAAGAGACGTCGGACTGTGGGAATCCTTTAGGCAAATATATACCTGCCGCCGACGTTATCGCCAGCTCAGCCGCCCCGGTCACGCCTCCCGCTTTTATCTATCAGCGTGTTTGCTAACTCCGCTTGATTGCAATATGTAACTCGGTATAATAGCCATGATTAGACGCCAGTGTTTAGACAGTGATTCATGCCGATTCAATGACTTTTTTTTTTGTCAGCCAACGCTCACCGCCCAGTTTGTCTGTCTGTCTCTGGTGTTATGTTGGCGCATTATTTAAATAAAGTTTTTTTCATATTCTCTGACAAAAGGGTCGACTCCCAGCAAGAGAAAATATCTATTCATTTTTAAAACTAAGAGAAAGGTCAAACAAACTGCTAGATTTACTCAATTTAAAGCTCATTTGAACAAATTAACCTGCATGGCAAACTAAGATATGTTTATATAAAATGGCAGCTTGAAAACAAAATGATAAATTAGCTGTTTCAACATAAATAGTGTTGGATTAGTCCTTAATTTGAAATTAAATTGTTAGATTGGCAAACGGCTGTGCGCATAAAATTAGCATGTACATGGTTGAAAAAAACAACATTAAAACACTGGTAAATTAAATAATATTGTGGCAAGACAGATTACATTCATTTTTATTTTTATTTTAAAATGTTTATTATTATTTATTATTTCATAGTTAAAACAAACAAACACAGAACAGACTACAGGAAACAGGGCAGGGAAAAAAAACAAAATGCATACATTTAGGGCTGCAGCTATCGATTATTTTAGTAATCGAGTAATCTATCGATTCTTTTCTTCGATTAATCGAGTAATCGGTTAAATTTTTTTTGTACATTCAGTAAACCATTTAAACGCATTTTAAATCAGTTTTTAGATAAACGTTATAGTTCATAGTAACAAACAAATACAAAATAAGGAATTTCTGCATAAAATAAAAAAAATTTTATTCTTAATTTCATATAAATTTGTCCCCAAAACAGCAACATTTCACTTCAGTCCAAACTGTTCTGTTTGTATATAAAGAATATATATAAAGGACTTCATTAACTTGTCATAGACTGTTTGTAAACAGTTACAGCTATGATTTAATTCTGTCACATCACGTAAAATAAGACATTTGTTAAACGTTATGTTGGGTGGGACCGGTGATCCTGGCGTTTTGAGCATTTTGCGCATTTTGCGCATTTTTTGCGCATTTTGCGTTTTTGCCGTTTTGTCACTTTGGCCTCCGCGTCTCGGACTTTCTGTTTCACAACAGATTATTCTAACATAACCGGTCCTCCGCGCTGTTTCGGTTTCATGTGCATCAGAGGAGAGGGCTGTTTAAAAGTACGACTGTGACTGGGAAGCAGAGTTGTTGAGTGGGGGAGCGGGGGGGCGCGAGTGTGGGATGGGGGGTCCGCGGTGGCGTGGCGAAGGCTGATGCGGGGCTGGGTGGGCGGAGCTAGATGCGGTGTTTAGAGTTGCAGCTCGGGATTATTATAATAGATCCATGGCTCTTTCACTCATCCAAACTCTTCCCAGTCGCACAGTGAGTTTAAACGCGCCGCTCTCTTCCTGTTGCGCCTTCGTCAGAGCGGAACAAGCTCCGTGTGAAACAAAAAGCGCCACAAGTCGTTCCGTGCGCCACAGATTCACGTGTTTTTTATTAAATATGTAAATTAAACGAATCATCGAAGCAATAAAATAAGAATCGAAGCTTTTTTGTAATCGAATTATTCGATTTACTCGAGTAATCGTTGCAGCCCTACATACATTTGTAAATAAGTTTTAAGAAAAATAAGGCATCCTAAGAAAAGAAAAGTTAAGGCGCACACGGTCCAAAATAAGTTCCATTCAGTCGAAATTTATCCATTTCTAAATTGAGTCCGTGCGTGATTTATTTAATTTTTTATCCCATTTTCTGTAAGTTATTAATCGTCTGTGCCGTTTGTGTCATCTTTTTCTCCAGCCGCCAGAAGTATGTCCCAAAGGTATCCATTTATTTTTGTCCATGGCAGAGGTTTTGAGGCCCAAATACACGGTTCTGAAATTGAGTGGGATGACGGTTTCAGACACATTTCAAACTACATTTTTACTAGATTAGCTTTGATATTCAATCTAGTTTTGATGCCACAATAATACGCAAAAAAAAAGCTCTTTCAACACAAAATAGTGCTTTCTTTGTGTTACCGTGTTGTCTTATAGTTCTGGCAAAGCTATATTAAAGCGTTCAGGAAAGGTCAAAGTTTGTCCTGTTTGTTTTATTGTCAATACTTCAATAATTTTCACAGCCCTAGTTTAGATTAAAATCCATGAATAGCACATACTTTACTGAACCAAACCTCGCAGCCTCATCTTTTGATTTTAATATATATAGCCTTTATTTCGATCCGATTTCTAAAACCTACTCCATAAACAACTTTATTTTCATTCAAAAGACACGTTCCACCTCCAAAACGTTTCCTTCATGTGTCCTCTTTCATTCGCCTCTGTAAAGCAGCAGTGCGTTACATTCACTCTCTTCTTTGTCCGCTTCAGTCACGCTCTTTTTCTCTGACCTTGCTGTATCCAAATTCACCACGGTCTGTATAGCCTCCCAGCTAATACCATGTTTAAAGTCTAATCACGGCCTATTTAAAGCGGCTTTATTAATGTGTTTGTTAAGTCTGCGGTCTCTCGGGTTCGGTTTGCTGTTGGCATGCTAATTATGGATTTATTGTTCTTTTTTAATTATTTTTGGATTTATTTTTGTATTTTTTGTATTTTTTGTATTTTTTGTATTTTTTTTTTATTTATTATTTATTTTATTTATTTTATTTATTTTATTTATTTTATTTATTTTATTTATTTATTTATTTTATTTTATTTTATTTATTTTATTTATTTTATTTATTTTATTTATTTTATTTATTTGCACTGAATAAAAAAATAAATGAAAGACAATAAAATGAGCAGCTGATTTTGACAATTAATTCAAACAGATGAGCTCCAAAAAAAACACATAAAATGGCAGAAAATATATATTTTTTTATTCTTTAACGTGTGTGTTTTTTCAATACTAGAATGTGTTCAAGCTTCCGCCAAGGCTTTGCGTCCTACCCTGCAATGCTCGAGGCTAAACCAGGACTAAACCAGGACCAAATATTGGCTATTTCAGAATGAAACTGGGCTCAAAACCTCAAAAAGTGTGACCGCCCTTAAGATCATCTGGTTGGTCAGTCCAAGGGTATTTTATCTTTCACTGATGAATCCAAATAGAAACTAGTGAAACTTGACTTCATCTGCTACTACTAACCCCTTCTGTGCTTGACGTATGCAGGCGTTTACATTTATAGTTCAGGGGTAAATGCTCAATCCATTTTGGTGACAACTTTATTTGTTAAAAGTCCACTGTAATTGTCGCATGAACAAAAAATTGTTAACCCTCTTTTTTTTTTTTTTTTTTTCAAACCTGTCCTGTTTTTTTTAGGTTTTTGTTAAATATTGTGAGCTTGTGGTCATGTGAGTGCAGTTTGAGATACTTTAGTTTTTAGACCTTTTCCAAGCTTCACGTTTCACTCGAATGCACAAAATCGATGCACAAGCTGCGACTAATGCTAAATGTGGGCAATATTGACAATAATGACATCTTATATATATTTTTGAGTATCCCGATAGTGATTGTCAGACAAAAATTATGTTAATGTGTTAAAGTCGAAGTTTAATTATCAGACAAATGTGAAATGGCTGTAAAATCAATCACAAAAGTGTCCTGACAACATAAGTTTTTTGTTCAATCAGCTCTTTTTGTTAAATTTTTTACTACAAACGATAGACTTGATAGTAAAATGTCGCATGTTTTCAAAACAACCTTCACGAACCATCGTTTCGATATATCGACCACGTCTGACTCCAGCCTTACGCATCAGTGATTATTTTTCACACCTCACGCCTGGAAAATATGGCTTTAAAATACATTACCGCCGCCGTAGTGAAATGAACTTCTGGCATCGGGAAGTCTATTAACCTGCGTTGCCTCGGGCTGTCTGCCTCGGAGACGCCGGTCGACGCGCACGCCCCCCCCCCCCCCCCCCCCCCGGAACCACGAATTATCTCCCACACAGATGATGCCGTCCAACATCCAACAAGCAGAACCCTCTCCGGGCCCTTTCCCTGTCCTGTGCTTGACCCAAAGCAAAGCAATCAACCTTTAAATCAAGTTTCAGATTGCCCATAACATTTTAATTTACTCCCCTCTCTCTCTCTCTCCTCTTCCTCTCTCACTTTGCAGTTTCTACACGGTGAATGAAGTCCATAAATTCCAGTATTCGCGGCCGGTGAGGAAAGGAAAGAACGACCCCGACAACGAGTTTGCGGTAATTATCCAGCCCCGAATCAAGCCTCTTTAGCTGTTAAATCTATGCCTAAGTGAGTCACACAGGGATATATAGTCACAAGAAACAAATGACAGTCATATTTTACGGTGGAGAATGAACAGATTGGGTTGTGTTTTCCTATTCGGCCCGGATTGTACTTCTCTTTGTAGTTTTCAATTGTTCCTCTTTCCGTATTCAACTGCTACAAACGTTGTCATGATATACGCCAGTGTGTTTCCGTGTATTTTTTTTCCTCGTGATGATTTGTTGCTGGTCATCATTTGTAAAAGAGAATGTGTTTTCAACTGACCTACTTTAGGCAAGGCACAAGGCAAGTTTATTTGTAGAGCACAATTCGTACACAAGGGCAATTCAAAGTGCTTCACACAACAGGAAAAAAGATCAGAAATCACAAAACCTTAATTTAAAGACATTTAAAGGTGCCATTTTCAGGCTGTATGTCAAAATAGTTTAAGACATCAAAGAGAAGAGTGCAAAGAAAAGCATTTCAGTCATATGCACAGCCAAACAAAACAGTTTTTAGTTTAGATTTGAACATTGCCAGAGTAGCGGCCTGTCTCACATCCTCAGGAAGACTGTTCCAGATTTTAGCTGCATAAAACTGAAATGCAGATTCCCCATGTTTAGTCCTGACTCTGGGCACCAGCAGGAGGCCGGTCCCTGAGGTCCTCAGAGTCCGAGATGGTTCATATGGCACTCACATGTCCGAGATGTACTTTGGTGCTAGGCCATGGAGAGACTTGTATACAAGCAGAGGTCAAATATTTAATAAATAAGCAAACAAATACGAAATAAAAAAATACTTCTACTGACATATTTGACATTGTAACAGTGCTCTTACTTACGGATGTTAAGATTATTCGGTTAAATAATTAAGTGATTGTTTAGGTCATAATAATCGTAAAAATAAGTCATTTCAATTAAATCTGTGCTCCAAAAAAGTACACCTAAATGTGTACTGCTTTTTTATGTGTCTGTTTATGTCACGTAAACTTCCATTTGTCACTCAGAAAGTTCATGAAGTTGGTCACTTTCTGTTGGAACTGTAACGTATTTGTTTAGAGTCGATAATCGTGAACAAGCGTGATATTGTGATGATAAAATACGATATTCCATACATTCCATACATAAAGTTTTCCTCTTTCCACTGTGATTAAGTCTACACGTGACACAAGCTTATGTGGACATGGTATCATTTAGCTTTTCTCATTTTATCTCCTTCCAATTAAATGACCTTCAAATGAGCCAATGTTACGTCCAAACAGTTACTTTTACTTTAGCGCTAGTTTTCCAAAATACTTTTTATTCTTACTTCTTGGGCCATTACTTTGTACTTCAACTTGAGTAATACTATTTTTTTTGGTACTATTTTAAGTAATAATAATCTTACTTGGCTGCTCAAATGATCTTCTTATAAGGTGGGAAATATGGCGTAAACTTGATAATATTGTTGTTTTGGAGATATGCTAAGTATCAAGTGTGCCGTCTATAATTAAAACTATTAAAAAATGCAGCAAAAACAACTGATAAAGAATAAATTGAGCAGAAACATCGCTCAGATTAGCTCTCCCTACTGTTGTTTCCTTCAAGAAAGTAAACAAAAAAGTGACTTCAGTCAGAATTACACTCAATACTCAACTATATTAAGTATAAAAGTATTTGAATAAAAGCACTGGTATTACTGGGATGCCGTGTGTGACCGATGTGTCAGTGGTTATGTTGTTCTTGGAGTTCCAGTTTATCCACACCAACTCTCAGTTCCCCTTTTGTTTACAGTACATTCGTTCCACTTTGATCATTATTTACTTTAATCTGTATTATAATAATGAGAACACAGTTTTTTGAAGATCTATGGCTGGTTGGTCCCTTAAGGAGTTTTCACCAAAATAACAAAGCATTGGATTCAAATTCAGTAAAAAACAAGAGCTGCATTTGCACATTTAGAGTAATAGACCTTTTAGTTTGTAGTTCACATTAGAGAGAATTATTGATATTCTCCATAGTATCATTTTCCCTTTATGTTCTTTCTTTCAAGTGTCCAGTTGTGTTCTAATTTAATTAGAATTTCATTCAAAATGCATGGACAATTTACACTCAACTGACAGTTTTTTTGTTTTTTTTTGTTTTTTATTATTATTATTATTATTTTATTTTTTTTTAAATATATTATTATTATTATTATTTTATTTATTTTTGTATTATTTTATTGTATTATTATTATTTTTTTATTTTTTTTATCTCTATTATTTTTAGCCCTTGTTTACAATATTGTTGCTAGGTAACAGGTGTGGAATTACCTCTACATCTGTCACATCTGCTGCTCATGTCCAACCAGAAATTTAAGAACAACAAAGTCTGTGAAAAATAGGCCCCCAAAAATCTTGGATATAATCATGTTCACTACGTTTTAGTCAAAGTAGTTGACAAAGTTTATAATACTACTGCGTTGTGTTGCCATGTTCTAAACTCAAGATCTGCAGTCTAATTTTAAGAAACCAACCACACTTTATTTTACACACTACCCTCACATCATTAAATACAATCTAATGAAAGCCAAATTTCTATTTCTACCCACATTTCACATTTCACATTTCTACATTCTATTGTGATGAAGATGGCCCATCTCAGTTAAGTTTCAATGGGCCATTATCAGGAGGTCCCGCACGGTGGGCAGGGCTTTCACAGAGTCGGATATAAACCGGAGTTCTCAGACTTGCTTCACAGATTGAGAATGATGAGAGTTCGAAACGTTTTATTTTTCTAAAACAGAGTCCAGATGACTACAACTGAATCTTTTTCTGCAATAATATGTAACGTTGTGTATTTTAAGAAACATTCATAACGACAAAGATGGATATTATGTTGTGTCCTTGTTGTTATGTCGGTCCATTTGCTTGAAAATCAACTATTCATACAAACCATTAAATTCACCACTAAATATTTTACTTTGAATGGTACAAAAACACAAATACAGTCCGTTTGCCAAATCCATCTCTGTTTTTGGACCACATCGCCGCATTACGACACCATCTAAAGCCCTAGTCGGACGTATTTCCCGACTAAGCCTTTTTGTACTTTTATTTAAACTGCGTCGCTCGTAGTCAAGGGGGCATTCGAGGTTATTTGCCGAATGGAAAAGGTTGTAGAATATTCATTGCCTTCATTATCCATAAAACAGAGCGACAGTAAATGTGATTTTCAGACTATTTCCTGTGACTAAAACATTCAAATATTTAAAACCCTTTTGGAAAATATCCCTGGATTTAATTGCATGTGCGGTTCTAGTTCACGTTGTATATAGATGTATTTTGTTTGTTTTTTCGAGCACAGTTATGTATCTGAAGTGAAGTCGTTTCAAGTTTCTGTGGGTCGGGTGCTAATTACCGCCCGCACAGAGCAGCAGGTGTAATGACCACCGCGACTTGAAAAGCGCGTGTGCATTTTAAATTGGTACCGAAAACTAGTGCTGGATACAGTGTTCGTTCGAAAGCAGAAGAGTTAGCAGGCAGCGCGACCACAAATGAATGATGAATATTACACTTTTTCAGACTGGGTTACATTTATGAACATTTGTCCTTTTTGTTTTGTCATTCTAGATAAAGAGGAATACATGAAAAGGTCACGAAAGATGGTGCAATTAAGGGAATAATAATACAAATAATAATAATAATAATGTATTGTTAAAGTGCAGATACTCAGAAATAATTGAAAGTTTCATGTATATTTTATTGTTCCTTTTGGGGAAATGTTTCTCTTCATTTGTGCCGTCATTCAGTTGTTGTCCTCTCCAGATTTTAATCCAAGGGTCCTGATCTGGATTAGCCCAATGAGGAGGTTTTAGTTTATAGGTTTAGTAGATCGGAAAGCATTTGTTGTGGAAAGTCTGTATTTCCCTTTGTAAATGATTATCTTCCTTCTTCGTAATGTTAAAATATTGCTCAAAGTTGAAGTTCCTGAGCTAATTTATTTTATTTATTTGGTGTATTTTTACCTTTATACCTGAACATATAAATTATAGTTTTACACCAATCGAGTAGGTACTTGTGGAGAGAAAAATAAAACGTTTGTAGACAATGACAGGAAGTGACATCACACCAGGGACACTCATTCCAGTCAAAGTTTATGCAGAATTTACACAAAGAAACAACTTTTTTGACCCTCTAAACATGAATTCAACAAAGTAAAGTCGCTCATATATTTTTATTTGTCAAATAAAAAAAATTAGATGAGTGTTTGCTGGGTAATTTCCTAGTGTGATGTCATCAATTACAAACAGGAAGTGAAATTATAAACCTAAAAAAATTGCCATTCTAAAATTTTTATCATTTTGAGCAAAATTCGAAATATGTTTTTCTTAACTGCATTCTAGTTCAATGAGTGGTCCGACCTGTTGACGCACTTTAATAATTCAGGTTTCTCCAAGTTTGGATCAGTTGTATTTCAAGTGCTTTTAGAACCTCCAAAATGACTGTGAGTTGTACTAACGCCTGTGCATCTTCTTTATGTCTTCTTTAACATCTAATTCCATTGTGCGTCATGTTTTTTTGTTTCTTCCTTTTTCCCTCAGAACATGTGGCTGGAGCGCACCACTTACTCCACGGCCTACAAGCTCCCCGGGATCCTGCGCTGGTTTGAAGTCAAGTCCGTTTCAACAGTGAGTATTCACCAGACACCTTCCCCTGATCCAGTAAAACCTGCGTCTTCCACTGGAGGCTGGTGATGCCTTTTGTCCGTTTAAGAAGTGCAGCTTATCAAACTGCGGACACAAGCTCTCTCGAAGCCAGAGGGGCCCCACATTGATTTCAAATAACCTTTAATACTAATTCCTTTGTACATTGAAACTCATGCAATTATTAAA